>AWOL01S0178103.1:0-10646 GCA_000715115.1 Nicotiana otophora
TATATCAAACCTTTTGAGATTCTCGAGAGGATTGGTGAGGTGTCCTACAAGCTTGCATTGCCATCTAGTCTAGCTGTATTTCATCTGGTATAACATGTTTCTAGGCTCCGGAAGTATCACGGTGATCCGTCTCATGTGTTAGATTTCAACTCAGTCCAGTTGGACAAGGATTTGTCTTATGTTGAGGAGTCGGTGGCCATTTTGAACAGGCAGGTCCAAAAGTTGAGGTCGAAGAGCATTGCTTCAATACAGGTTCGGTTGAGGAGTCAATCAGTCGAGGAGGAGACTTGGGAGATCGAGCATGATATGCGTAGCCGTTATCCTCATCTTTTCACCACTTCATGTATGTCTCTATACTCGTTTGAGGATGAATGTTTCTTTTAAGAGGGGGAGGATGTAACGACCCGAATGGTCATTTTGAGCATTTTAACCCGATCCCCTATTTATTGCCTCCTCTATGTTGTATTATGGTTATGTGACTTGCCGTGGTGTTTAGTTTTGGTTTCGGGTGAGTTTCGGAGTGAAATGGGACACATAGTCCCTAAGTTGGAGACTTAAGTTGAAGGGGTTGACCGTAGTTTGACATTTGTGTAGACGACTCCAGAATGGAGTTTTGACGGTTTCAATAGCTCCACATGGTGATTTTGGACTTAGGAGCATGTCCGGATGTTGATTTGGAGGTCCGTACGTGGTTTCAACTTGAATTGGCAAAAGTTAGAAAGTTGAAGGTTTGGAAGGTTGCGAAGTTTGACCAAGAGTTGACTTTATTGATAACGGGGTCGGATTATGATTCTAGAAGTTAGAACATGTCTGTCATGTCATTTATGACTTGTGTGCAAATTGTGAGCTCAATCAGAGTTGTGTTGGTATGATTTAGGCATTAGTTTTAGAAGTCGGATGTTCATAGTTTCAATAGGCTTGAATTGGGTTGTGATTCGTTGAATCGATATTGTTTGATGTGATTATTGGCCACGAGTAGGTACGTTATGTGTTTTGGAACTTGTTGGTATATTCGGACGGGGTCTCGGGGGCCTCGGGTGTGATCCGGATTGATATTGGAATGATCGTGGAACTTAAGGGAATGTTGAACCTGCTGTGTCTAGTGCAATCGCACCTGCGCACTTTGGGCCGCAGGCACCGCAGAAGCGGCCTTCGAGCCGTAGAAGAGAAATTGAACTTACCCAGCTGGGATCGCAGGTGCGGTCAGTGGCGCCCAGAAACGGACGCACAGATGTGGCTTGTCTTTCGCAGAAGCGCAAGCGCAGGTGTGCTTAGGGGTCCGCAGGTGGGAGTCTTCAGAGCTTTAGTTTGAACCGCACCTACGATGGATTTTCCGCAGGTGCGGCCCTATGCCCATAGATGCAAAATCGCTAGGTAGAAATAGGGGCCTTCAAGGGTTTGATTTCATTTTCATCTTTTGGACCTAGAGAGCTCGGTTTGTGGCGATTCTTCGAGAGATGTTCAAGGAAATCATCAGGGTAAGTGATTCTAACCCGGATTTGACTATATTACATGCATCCATTGTAATTTTCATCATTTAATTAGTAATTTGAGTTGAACATTTGGGGAAAAATTGTGAAAACCTCTTAGACTAAATTTTGGGGATTTGAAAGGCGATTTGAAGTCGGATTTGAGTAATTCTTATATGGCTGGACTCGTTATCGAATGGCTGTTCGGATTTTGTAATTTTGGTCGAGTTTTGAGATGCGGGCCCGAGGTTGACATTTTGAGTTGACTTTTTATTTCTCTTTAAAGATTGCAACTTTATTGTTCGAAATAGCTTCCTATAGTTTATATTTATGGTATGAAATTATTTTGGCTAGATTTGAGTCGTTCGGAGTTGGATAATCGAGAAAAAGGCTTACTAGTGGATTGAGTTAGTGTGTTTTGAGGTAAGTGTCTTGCCTAACGTTGTGTGGGGGAATTACCCCTTAGATTTGGGGTTGTTTTATGTTAATCGTGATATGTGGAAGCCGTGCACGCAAGGTGATGAGTGTATACATGGGCTAAATGTGGTAATTTCTCGGTTTTAGCTATGTAGATTCCTTTCATGCCTTTAATTGAGTTACCATAATATGTTATATTCATCTTCATTAGTCTATCTTCACATGCCTTACTTGTCATATCTCTTACTTGTTAATTGTCTTTACCTGTTTAGTTGAAGTTATTGATTTCTCTATTCCTTATTCAATATTTAACTGTTGAGTTCCTTAATTGAAGTTGTTACTTCTTGGATTATCTTATTGTTGAAATTGGTATTGAGTTAGAAAGATCATGATTCACATTGAGACAAAGTTGTAAAGTTGTGAAATGCCATTCTTGTTGAGCTATTCACTTTCGGTTGTTATTGTTGAAACTTTTGTGCATATTGTGGCTGAGCCAGGGGCTATTTATTGCGGAAATACCTTTATTGTTGACTTCTTTGGCAAGTTCTGATATTGGGCACTTGAGGTGCGATTTGTGATACATTGTGATATTGATACGCATGCGGTGGTATAAGGCTTGGGGTTGAAACACATGCGGTAAGATAAGGTGTGCTTGATACGCGTATTGCTAGTATGGGAACTACTTGAATCTACACGGTAAGATAAGGTGGGCTAAAATGCGGGATGCTATTTTGGAAAAAAATGATTTTCATAACTAAATGCAAGGATCCGCGGTAATATAAGGAAAGATTGTGAAATATTTTGTGATTTGAGACTACGAAGCGGTCCTCGGTAGTGATTCTTGTTAATACTTTTCTATTACTTCAGTTGTGTTATGTTGCATTTCTCCGTGTCATAGAGTTACTTGTTTTCCTTTCGTGATGCATTATTTGCCTTAGTTTAGTGTAGCTAATCTTTGTGTATTTCTTTAGTGTCTCATTTCTATTGCTATCATTATTTCACTGTTATATACTTGTCCAGCTTCTTATTTATTCCAGTAGGGCCTTGACCTGACCTCGTCACTACTCTACTGAGGTTAGGCTTGGTACTAACTGGTACCGTTGTGTGTACTCATGATATGCTTTTGCACATCTGTNGGCTCCCGCGGTGATATAAGGAAAGATTGTGAATTGTTTTGTGATATGAGACTACGAGGCGGTATCTCGGTAGTGCTACTAGTTGATACTTTATTACATCACTTGTTGTTTTGGTTGTTTTGTTTCCTTGGCATAGTATTCTTTGCTTTCTTCTGTGATGCCTTATTTGCCTTAGTTCAGTGTAGCTATTCTTGGCATATTTCTTCATTGTTTCATTTCCATTGTTTACCATTATCACACTGTCATATACTTGTTCAGTTTTCTTATTTATTCCAATAAGTCCTTGACCTGACCTCGTCAATACTCTACCGAGGTTAGGCTTGGCACTTACTGGGTACCATTGTGGTGTACCCTTGCTACACATCTGCCCATCTTTTTGTGCAGATCTAGGTATCTCTTACCAGTCCAGGCACCACTGAGTCAAGTTCAAATTTGGAGACTTCAAGGTATACCTGTTGGCGTCCGCAGGCCTCGGAGTCACCCTCTATCTAGTTTATTTCATTTTCTTTCCCTGTTATAGGCATTGTTATATAGGGATGTTCAGTACTTTCTTGTAGAGCTTGTGACTTGTTATCATCATATGTTTGGGAGTTTGTTTATGTTGAGTTGCGGAGTTTCTTTTATGATAGTTGTTGAGTTAATTGAGAGTATTATCATTAATTCAATTATATTCTGCATGTATGTTAGGCTTGCCTAGTCTTAGAGACTAGGTACCATCACGGCATCCTACGGAGAAAACTTTGGGTCGTGACACCTAGTCTCTAAGACTAGGTAAGCCTAGTATTCATTGATAGCTTAAAAGAAATAACAAACTAAGATAATTAGATAAATTGATAAAACTCATAATAACTCCAAAACGGAACATCTGTAAATAAATCCCCAAAACCGGTGGAACTCCATCATAAGCTCTATAGAAATATACTAAGAATCGTTAATACAACACTATTTGAATAGAGGGTAAATAGTAGTAAACGTTAGTATAGAACGTGACTCCGAGGCCTGCGAGCACCAAGCAGGTGTACCTTGAAGTCTCCGGAATATCTGGTCAAATCATTGATGCCTAGCTTTAGCCGAAGTACCTCGATCTCCACAAAATTGTGCAGAAGTATAGCATGAGTATACCACAATGGTACCCAGTAAGTATCAAGCCTAACCTCAGTAGAGTAGTGACGAGGCCAGGTCAGGAAAATTACTAGGACAAGATAAACTGAACAGAGTATACTATAGACCAATAACGGAAAACGAGGAAATATTAAGGCCCCATAAATGTTTTCCTAAAAACACGGATTCCGCGATGCCAAAGTAGGTTCGGACTTTTTGGATTGAACAGTGCGTTTGAAGAAAATGTTGGGCAGAAGTAGGCATTTCTGCAGTCGCAGTACCACTCTGCGGACCGCAGACTAGTCGTATAGTGGGGCAATTTTCTGTGCATTTTTTATGTCAATTCACGGCCATTCTGTGACTGCATAACCATTTCGCGGGCCGCACTCTTGTCTGATATCCCACCTTGGAATTTTTCGGAGGGAGGTTCTGCGGTGAACTATGCGACCGCAGAACCGTTCTGTCGTGCATTATGCGACCGCAGAATAGGTCTGCGTGCCGCATAGTGACGACAGACCTGGTCAGTTCCTCTCCAGTTTTGGCCCCCGATTTTCAGGTCATTTCGCGGACCGCATAACCTGTTTCTGAGCTTTATTTTTGGGGTTTGTAAACCCGACCCTAGTCCGTTAAAACAAACCCCATAGACTATTTTGAGCATATTTCTGATATTTTAGGGTGAGAGGGAGAGTTCTTAGAGTGGGGGAGAAATCTTTAACTATTATCCATCAATTCTTGCTCAATCATTGAGGATTAACAAAGGAAGTCTTCACCCTAAAGGTAAGAATCTATGTCCTAGCTCTCAATTTCGAAATTTTACAAAAATGGGGTAATTAGAGGCAATTTGTAATGACCCGGCCAATCGTTGTAAAAGTTGTAGCCCTGTTTCCCTATTTAATGCTCATTTTGTACCTTATAACTATTATATGACTTGCGAGGGAAATTGGTTCGAGTACGATGAGATTTTAGAATAAATTAGCGCACTTAGTTCCAAAGTTTAAAACTTACGTTAAAAAGGTTGGTTGGATGTCGACTTATATGTAAACAACCCCAGAATAAAATGTTTATGATTCTAATAGCTCTGTATGGTGATTTTGGACTTAGGAGAGTGTCCGGAAAATTATTTGGAGGCTCGTAGTTAAATTAGGCTTGAAATGGCTAAAATAGGAATTTAAGTTTGGAAGTTTGACCGGGGAGTTGACTTTTTGATATCGGGGTCAGAATCTAGTTCTGAAAATTTTCATAGCTCCGTTATGTCATTTATGACTTGTGTGCAAATTTTGAGGTCAATCGGACTTTATTTGATAGATTTTGGCATCGAACGTAGAAGTTGGAAATTCTTAAGTTTCATTAAGCTTGAATTGGGGTGTGACTTGTGATTTTAGCGTTATTTAATGTGATTTGAGGTTTCGACTAAGTGCGTATGATATTTTAGGACTTGTTGATGTATTTGGCTGAGATCTCGAGGGCCTCGGGTGAGTTTCGGAAGGTTAACAGATCATTTTCGGGCATGGGAAATAGCTGAAAGATTTCTGGTGTCCAGCTCTAGTTTCCTTCTTCGCGTTCGCGAGAGAGGTCTCGCGTTCGCGAAGGGGAATTGGGGCAGGCAAGAAATTTCTCTTCGCATTCGCGAAGGGTGATGTTTAGCAAGGCATCGCGTTCGCGAGAGGATCCTCGCATTCGCGAAGAGGAAAGTTGGGCAGCACATTTTTTGTGCTTCGCGAACGCGAGGCAAGGGTCACGTTCGCGAAGAAGAAACCACTGGACAAAATGTTTAAGTTCAGAAAATGGGACTATTTTTAACGATTTGGAGCTCGGATTGAGGCGATATTTGGGAGATTTTCAAAGAAAACATCGGCGTAAGTGTTCTTAACTCAATCTTGATTAGATTACCTAAATCTATCACTGTTTTTAACATTTAATTGGTGATTTAAGTTGGAACAAAATTGAAAACCCTCTTGCATAGATTTTAGGATTTGAGGGTCGAATTGTTATCGGAATTTAGTCATTTTGGTATGATTAGACTCGTGGTTGAATGGGCATTTATATTTCGTAACTTTCACCGGATTCCGAGACGTGGGCCCCACGAGCAATATTTGAGTTAATTTTAATTTTATTGAAAAATATAGCATTTTCTTATGGAATTGATTCTATAATTTTTGTTGACTGTATCGAATTAATTATGACTAGATACGAGTCGATCGGAGTTGGAAAGTCGAGAAAAAGGCATACTACTTGGTTAAATTAGAGCAAGTCGAGGTAAGTGACATGTTTAACCTTGTGTGGGGGAAATTTCCCCTAGGCTTGGTATTAAAGTGATGAATTGTAATGTGTTGAAAGTTGTGTACACGAGGTGACGAGTGTGTATACGGGATAAATGTGGAAGATTATGTCTTTAAATTGTGTAGATCACTGTTGTATATTAATTAAATAATTTTACCTTGTTATATTCTTCATCATTGATTTAATTTTTATATTTTAAATTTGCTTGACCTTTTGTGCTAGTTGTTTTACATGTTTAGTTGAAACTTGGTTTCTTTTATTCTGGGCATTATTTGAAGGTTGAATTTCTTTAATTTAAATATTATTAATATGAAGTATTTGACATTTTAAATTTGGTATTGAAGCAACGTATTAAAATTTTAAAATACTATTTTGTTAAATTATTTTGGCATGAACCGCGAGCTCTTTACTGTGGAAAAATATTGTTGTTGGTTTATTTTAGAATATTAAAATATTTGAGCACTTGAGGTGCAAATTGTGATATATTGTGATATTGATACGCATGTGGTGGTATAAGGTCCGGGCATTGAAACGCATGTGGTGAGATAAGGGTGGCTTGATATGCGTGGCTAGTAGGGGGAAACTACTAGAAGTCATGCGGTGTGAGAAGGGTGTCTAAAACGCGGGATGCTATTTCGCGAAAAATATTTTCTTTAAAATAAATTGTGAAGGCTCCCGCGGTGATATAAGAAAATGAGATATTGTGAATTTGTTTATGATTTGGGACTACGAGGCAATACCTCGGGAATGCCCTTGTTGATATTAATTTATGGCCGCAGTTGCCTTTGATTGTTGTTGTGATTTTCTTAAAGTTGAAAAGAATTCTATTTTGTTTCTATGAGGTATTAATTGCCATTATTTGGTGTAATTAAATGGTGACATATTACTTGACTCATTTCCATTGTCATTTTATCTTATTATATTGTTAAAGATTTTATCATGCCATTATTTATTTTCCAATAGGGCCTGACCTGACCTCGTCACTACTCTATCGAGGTTAGACTTGGCACTTACTGGGTACCGCTGTGTTGTACTCATATTATGTTTCTGCACATCTTTTTGTGCAGATCCAAGTACATCTTACCAGCCCAGACATCAGTGAGTTACCTGTGTACAGAGACTTCGAGGTATATCTGCCAGCGTCCGCAGACTCCGGAGTCCCCTTCTATCATTATCATGTTGCTTCTTTATTTTCTTAAAACCTTAATATATAGAGACATTGAGGATAAATTCTTAGAAGCTTGTGACTTATTTCTACCGGGTTTTGGGAGTTGTAATTATTTGAATTATAGTTTATGTATTTTAGATATCTATTATTATTCTGCATTGATAGGCTTACCTAGTCTTAGAGACTAGGTGCCATCACGATCTCCTACGGAGAAAAATTGGGGTCGTGACACAATTATTGGGTGTGGGGGTTGTTGTCTTGCAAACATGTATCCTTGAAGTATGTGGGAAGGTTGTAAGCTAAAAATGGTAGAGAGTGGGTTGGGAAATGATGGAATCTTCCACAAAAGAGCCTTAGAACCTTAATGCACACGTAGTGTTTGATAAAATGCTCAAATGAGGTAAAACCATGATCATCTTCCTATTTTTGGTTCAACTTGTTATATTTCTAAAATAGATTGAAGTTTCTAAGAATTCCGGATTATTTTAGAGTTTGAGAAGCTCAATTGAGGTATGTTGGCTAAACCCCCTTTTTCTTAGAATCGAATCCCATGGTGTTCATGTAATTGGAGTATGTCCTTGATCATTATTGAATTGGCTATTCCTAATGTGGTTCTGTTGAAGGGTGTTTGTTCAATTTTTATTCTAAATGCTTCATCATGTCATCTTGCCATTTGAGATTATGTTCAAAATGTAGAATATGTATTAGGAATGTTAAAACTTCATGTCAAGACCGAAATAAAGGTTGTTACGCCAAATTGTATGAAAGGCCTCTATGTGCCTAAGATTTACCAAATTGCTCATATGTGAATTAATGTCTTGAATGGGAAGCCCTATTGATGTTGATAATAATAATGATATTTGAATGTGGAAAAGGGAACTGGAACTATGAAATACAGACAAGTGCCAAGAATGACTTTGTAATTGCTAAGGAGTACGATGTGAGATGATTGACTGAAAAAGGTTATGTCTCAAATGAGATGGCCTAGCCGATCGGGCCGAGATCGGATTCTGTGTAAGAAGACGGTGATATTGTGGATGCAATTGTTAAAATGGTTGATGTCTCAAATGAGATGGCCTAGCCGATCGGGCCGAGATCGGATTCTGTGTAAGAAGACGGTGATATTGTGGATGCAATTGTTAAAATGGTTGATGTCTCAAATGAGATGGCCTAGCCGATCGTGCCGTGATCAGACGCCATGCCGCACACATGATGGTACTGTGCTGGAAATTATAATGAAATTGTGGTAATATCTCAAATGCGACGACCTAGCCGATCGGGTCGAGATCGGACTCCGTGTAAGAATACGGAGCTATTGTGAATTGTGAAATATCGGGACTAAAGATCACCCAACCTAATAATATGGAAATTGAGTTGAAAACGTATATGATCCTTAACTTATTATTTTAATATTATTCGAAGCCCTTATTGAATTATTGATTGTTCCTCTTGTATTATTATTCATTCTATTGAGTTGGTGTTTAGCTTTACATACTAGTGCTATTCGACGGTACTAACGCACCTTTTGCTAGGGGCGCTGCATCTTTAAATGGATGTAGGTGGTTACATAGCAGACAGTGTGGATCACAAATAGTGTTGCATCCTCTTCTCAACGGACTCGGTGAGCCCCATTTCATTCCGGGGTCAAGTATTGTACCTTTTTTTTATTGTGGTCACATTTTGAGGTATAGCCGGGGTCTTGTTGCCGGCACCATCTTTAATCTCTTTTGTATCTTTAGAGGCTCCGTAGACACTATGTGGGTTGTATATGGGTGCTGGGAATGCTAAACAAGTTATGTTGTGTTTGATCACTTTTTCCACTCGAACTATAAGGAATGTGTATTTTGAGACTTAAAGGCGCAACGTCTAATGAAACGATTTAGGATTGTATAAATGAGCTTCCAACTGCATAATTAATGAAATCACGTCTTTTCTTGATCATGGGCGAATTGGGTAGAAATTATCTAACATGATTGCTCGGCTAGGTTCACTCGGTTGAGTGCCGGTCGCGCTTCCCGAGGTTGGGGCGTGACAGAAATGAATGATAACAAAACAGTACAATAATGTAGACTAATAACATAATTTAAGGAAAAAGAAAAGGTAACGAGAAGTGGACACATGATGAGAACAACAAGTAATCAAATACAGACAAATGTAAGTAAGCCAATGAAGAAAATAACAAGAATTGTTCACCCAACAATCCTTTTTAACATGGAATATACAACAAGAATCACAACCGAGGTACCACACCTCATATTCACATTTCACAATTTCAATCACAATATTTTCCTATATCGTCGTGTGAGCATTACATTTAGATATTTTTGAAAACCTTTTTTCCAAAATAGCTACACGTGCTTTATCCCCCTTTTATATCGTTGAGTGGCTTCAAGCAATTCCTTTACTAGCAACACGCACATAAATCCCACTTTATGTCGCCGCATGCACATCAACCCCTATCCTTATACTGTCTCATGCACATAAATATCACAACGCAATAACAACTCGCACCACGTGTGCCCATATGCCACAACTTGCCAAAATCAACAATACCAGTTTTACCATAATATATAGCCCACGGCTCAATGTGAACAAGAATTTCAGCAATAACAAAATGAATTGAGAAATACTCAACAAGGAAAGATATTCTCAAAAATCAACAACTTCAACCTCAATGTGATAATAGCTTTCGCAACTTCAACATCAATAACCCAACAATGAGATAATCTTACGAAATAACAACTTCAAGTAAGAGTAATTCAACAATAAGAGAGGTAACATGACAATAAGAGAGTTATTAACTTCAACTAACAATAAAAGATAGAACAAGTGCTAACAACATCAAATAGAGCATGTGAGAGTAAATTATACAATGAAAGATATAACATGTTATGAAAAACTCAATTAAATGCATGAAAGAAGTCTAAAAGTCTAAGACGGTCAAAATATCACATATAGCCCGTGTACACACTCGTCACCTCGTGTACACATCTTTCACATAATACAAATAACACAATCAACCCAAGTCCTAAGGGATAAATCTCCCACACAAAGTTAGACAAGATACTTACCTCA
>AWOL01S0178186.1:0-39611 GCA_000715115.1 Nicotiana otophora
CGGGTTTTGGGATATTCTAGTTGATGTTAATGGTTTTACTCCAATATTGTCACATTGTATTTTATATCTTACTAGCATTGTATGTATTTATGATTTTAAATGCGCAAATTTCTTTATTTGTTAAAAACTTATGATTTTAAAAGTAATAAAATGAATAATTAATTAGATGGTTCACTGTAGGCTTACTGACGATGGGCACCATCACGACCTATAGCGAGAATTGGGTCGCGACAGTCGGGGAAGATGATCCACTACTGTGGCATAGAAGACTGGGCCATGCCAGACTGTCTCAACTCAATAAGTTAGTAGCAAAGGACCTAGTCCTTGGGTTACCAAAATTAAATTTATCTCTGATAAGGTCTGTGATGCATGTGTTAGAGGCAAGTATGTAAGATCCTCTTTCAAATCTAAGCAAGTAGTTAGCACCTCAAGACCTATTGAACTCCTTTATATGGATTTATGTGACCCATGAGAGTACTTATGTGACCCATGAGAGTAATGCATATGGGAGGAAAGAAGTATGTTCTGTTAATAATTGATAACTTCTCTAGATACATATGTACCTTGTTTTTAGCATCTAAGGATGAAACTTTTGATGTGTTTTATGTATTTGTCGAAATGATTCAACAGAAACTAGGAAGTCTTGTGTCAAGTATTAGAATGGAACTGAGTTTGAAAACTCTAAGTTCCATGAGTGTTTTAGCATTCATGGGATTGATCATAACTTTTCAGTGCCTAGAGCTCCTCAGCAAAATGGTGTTGTGGAAAGACAGAACAAATCTCTAGAAGATATGGGTAGGACTATACTGATTTCTAGTGGACTATCTAAAAGTTTCTAGGCAGATGATGTCAATATTTCTTGTTATCTATTAAATAAATGCACGGTCAGACCTATTCTTGATAAAACTCCCTATGAGTTACTTATAGGAAGAAATCCCAACATCACCCACTTAAGAGCTTTTGGCTAAATGCATTGTGCACAACAATGGTTAAAAATCTCTAGGTAAATTTGATGATAGAATTGATGTAGGAGTATTCTTGAGTTATTCACCATATGGTAAAGCATATAAGTGATTTAATAAATGAACGGTGTGTAGAAGAGAATATACATGCCATTTTTTATGAATCTAACAATCTGGCTAAGAAAGGTTTGCAAGATGAGGACCATCATATTGGGCTCACAGAAAAAATAGATCTTGAGACTAAAGGAGAATCTGAAATGCAATTGGAAGGATCACCAGGTAATAAATAAAGAGATGAAAGTGATCAGGAAGTATATAAGGAAGGGGGAACTCTGACAGATGCTCAATAGGTTGAATCTGAATCTACTGTTCCGGTTTCCTCAACGTCTACAAGTGAGGGCATGGAAATAACAAAGCTCTCATCCTCTTAAAAATATTATTATTGATCCAACTGCAGGATTAAAAACTAGATCATCTATGAAAAATCTTTGTGCACTCATTGCCTTTTTGTCCCAAATAGAGACCAAGAACATAAACGAAGCTCTAAAGGATCCAGATTGAATAATTGCTATGCAGGAGGAGCTAAATCAATTTGAAAGAAGCAAGGTGTGGTATCTGGTAAAACAAACCCAAAAATATAAGGAACTATATGGGTGTTAAGAAATAAACTGGATTAGCAAGGAAATATCATAAGGAACAAGGCTAAATTGGTGGTTTTGGAATATAATCAAGAAGAAGGATGACGATGATAAAACATTTACCCTAGTGGTACGAATGGAAGCCATCAGGATGTTGATAGCATTTGCTGCATATATGGAGTTTATCTTGTATCAGATGGATGTAAAAAGTGTATTTCTAAATAGCTATCTGAAAGAGGAAGTGTTTGTTAAACAACCACCTAGGTTTAAAAGCGAAGTATCCTTTGATCATGTCTTCAAGTTGGACAAAGCCTTGTATGAGCTAAAGCAGGCTCTAAGAGATTGGTATGAGAGAATGTCAAAGTTTCATCTGACTAATGACTTTTTGAGGGGGAAGGTAGACAACACTTTATTTCTAAAATAAAGAAAAAAACCTTCTGATTGTACAAGTGTATGTGGATGATATTATTTTTGGAGCTACAAATGGAATACCGTGTAAAGAATTTGCTGAAATGATGGGAAATGAGTTTGAGATGGGCATGATAAGTGAGTTGAACTATATTTTTGGATTACAGATCAAGAAAAATACCAACTGGGAGTATGATTCATCAATATAAGTAAATTAAAGAGCTCTTGAAAAAGTTCAACATGGAATCCTTTAAATCAAATGATACTCCTATTGTCATTGCCACAAAGCTTGATCTGGATGAAGAAGGAAAAATGTAAAAATAAATATATACAGAGAATGATTAGATCACTTCTATATCTTATTGTTGGCAGACCTGACATTGTGTTCATATTAGGTCTGTATGCAAGATTTCAGGCAAACCTCAAGAAATCTAGCCTGAAAGCAATCGAGAGAATTATCAGATATATAAAAGGAACTCCTAACCTATGTCTTTTGTATTCAAGAGGATATAATTTTGACTGTTGGTTATTCTGATGCGGACTATGAAGGTTTTCATGTTGACAGGAAAAGCACTTCTGGAACAGATCATTTTCTAGGTTCTTGCTTTGTGTCCTGGGGAACAAAGAAGCAAAACTCAGTGGCTTTATCTACAACTAAAGCAAAGTATGTGGTAGCAACATGCATTTCACAATTGCTATGGATAAGGCAGCAAATCAGGGACTATAGTATCTTTGTTGATTTTGTTCCTATTTTTTGTGATAACACTAGAGCCATAAATATTGCCTAGAATTCTTGCCCGCATAAGAGAACCAAACACATTGACATCAGACATCATTTTCTCAGAGAAAATATAGAAAAGGAAAATATCTCAATTAGTTTCGGTAAACTAAATATCAAATCACAAATATTTTCACTAAGGCACTAAGTACAGATTATTTTGAAAAGAACAAGCTGGAACTAGGATTAATTAAGTCCTCCATGTTACACCCCGTACTTTCATGTTAGAACTCGTCTTAACTGAATCAATAAGAGCCGGAGAGTTGAAAGACCCTTACAAAAATAATTATAGGTTAAAACAAGTTTTAAGGAAGTATCGTGATGGTTAAAAGGTTAAGAAGCTAATCGAATCGAAGAAAATAAGTTTTATTGAAAGTCGGCAAGTTGGGAATCTTATAACCCGTACTTGTGGGNCATTTTTGGAGCTACAAATGGAATACCGTGTAAAGCATTTGCTGAAATGATGGGAAATGAGTTTGAGATGGGCATGATAAGTGAGTTGAACTATATTTTTGGATTACAGATCAAGAAAATACCAACTGGGAGTATGATTCATCAATATAAGTAAATTAAAGAGCTCTTGAAAAAGTTCANTATTTTTGGAGCTACAAATGGAATACCGTGTAAAGAATTTGCTGAAATGATGGGAAATGAGTTTGAGATGGGCATGATAAGTGAGTTGAACTATATTTTTGGATTACAGATCAAGAAAAATACCAACTGGGAGTATGATTCATCAATATAAGTAAATTAAAGAGCTCTTGAAAAAGTTCAACATGGAATCCTTTAAATCAAATGATACTCCTATTGTCATTGCCACAAAGCTTGATCTGGATGAAGAAGGAAAAATGTAAAAATAAATATATACAGAGAATGATTAGATCACTTCTATATCTTATTGTTGGCAGACCTGACATTGTGTTCATATTAGGTCTGTATGCAAGATTTCAGGCAAACCTCAAGAAATCTAGCCTGAAAGCAATCGAGAGAATTATCAGATATATAAAAGGAACTCCTAACCTATGTCTTTTGTATTCAAGAGGATATAATTTTGACTGTTGGTTATTCTGATGCGGACTATGAAGGTTTTCATGTTGACAGGAAAAGCACTTCTGGAACAGATCATTTTCTAGGTTCTTGCTTTGTGTCCTGGGGAACAAAGAAGCAAAACTCAGTGGCTTTATCTACAACTAAAGCAAAGTATGTGGTAGCAACATGCATTTCACAATTGCTATGGATAAGGCAGCAAATCAGGGACTATAGTATCTTTGTTGATTTTGTTCCTATTTTTTGTGATAACACTAGAGCCATAAATATTGCCTAGAATTCTTGCCCGCATAAGAGAACCAAACACATTGACATCAGACATCATTTTCTCAGAGAAAATATAGAAAAGGAAAATATCTCAATTAGTTTCGGTAAACTAAATATCAAATCACAAATATTTTCACTAAGGCACTAAGTACAGATTATTTTGAAAAGAACAAGCTGGAACTAGGATTAATTAAGTCCTCCATGTTACACCCCGTACTTTCATGTTAGAACTCGTCTTAACTGAATCAATAAGAGCCGGAGAGTTGAAAGACCCTTACAAAAATAATTATAGGTTAAAACAAGTTTTAAGGAAGTATCGTGATGGTTAAAAGGTTAAGAAGCTAATCGAATCGAAGAAAATAAGTTTTATTGAAAGTCGGCAAGTTGGGAATCTTATAACCCGTACTTGTGGGGTGAGACTAAGGTGATTAAGATAATAAGAAGGTGATTTTATGAGGTATTTTAGTCGTATGATAGTCTTGTGTTAATATTTGAAGTCAATCGAGTTGTGAAATAAAAGTCGAAAATCATCACAAGTTACGTTCATAAATTATTTTTACTGAAACTTAGGTCTAATGTCACTGAGCTTTTCTCCCAATGTACTTGGAGTTATGAGGTAATCCAACCATCAAATTTAAGTTCTACGAGTCTAGTTTCCAACTCATTAAATATTTTGTCAATATGATGCAAGAGTAGAGAGATATTCATTTTTTACGAGACTGCGCAAGTCGGTTGAGGATTATCTTGATATATAAAGTTGTGGCCTTCGTATCCAAGCTTCATTTTCAACCTAAATCATACCAAAAACTCTATCTAGACTTCGTAAACATATCATAAGGGTTTGGAAGCCAAATCAAAAGTGGATAAGGTGAAACAAGTGGATTCAAGCCTTAGAAACCCGAACTAGTCAATAGTTTGCCGCTTTCTCTCTTCGTGGCTGATTGAGGAAGATATAGTAATGAATTAAACTATTATAATTGGGTACTTGTGTGCTATAAAGTATGTTCTTCATCCCTCTCCTTGGGTTGAGTCGTGTTTAGGCAATAGCAAGCCTAGATGTTGGAGGAAAACATGTTAAACTTGAAGTTAGGAGTAAGTGTGACGTGTTGTGCGTATGAGACTGTTTTGGAAGGTTTTTAAGCTAGGTTTAGGCTGGTTATTGATGTATTGGCTTTGATGTGTTTTTGTTGATATTGTTCTTGTCATTTTTGGTTTTGGTTTGAATTTAAAGAAAGTGATATAAGTGTTGTCCAATTTTCTGAATATCGTAGGTGTGTTGTTGTTGATTGTTGGACTTTTTGGGAGTCTTAGTATGAATTTTGTTGATTTTGTTTGGGATGTTTGGTTATTGTGGTAACTTGTGGCAAGTCATATAAATGGGGGAGGTACTTCCAATTTTATCGTAAAACAGGTTATGGTCGATATATAATAGTTACAACGCTTTAACAATAACGATAATATTATTTCTCTTATTATAGACTAAGGAGCCATGATATTTGCATAGCTTGAGGTTGTAAAGTATATACAAGGTATGTGAGACTATACATTTCTTTCTTTTGCATGACCCAATTGTACGTAACGTAAACGAACGAGCTTCCAAAGATACTCCACTTTTAGAACCTAGTAGTACTTACACTGTTTCCCTTCTTATAGAATGGTTGATGTTGATGTTGCTTCTCTTATTCTTATGTAATCAAATGTTGTTAGTATTTCCGGATTCTTATAAGTTTCATGATGACGAGTTAGCTCTAATAACATATATAGAGGTTATCAACCTTACGTCACTCCGAAAGGTTCAGAATGTGGTTCCATGAGTCTAGCATGTATTATATGTATGTACCTATTTTACTCTACCGAGCCGTGCTATAGTCGGCCGGGTACAGAACCTATTGTTCAACCACTGATCAGTTGGGTTTTACCAAGCTCCACATGGTCGGGGATGATTCTACCGAGCCTTATGATGACCGCGTACATTTTACCGAGCTTAGTACGGCTGGGTACGATATGATGATGCCCACAGAGGAGTAGTTTTAAAGGTAGATGCATATGTGTGTATGTGTGTGTATATATATATATATATATATATATATTTGAATATCATCTGAGTGCCTTTGAGGGTGACTGATCAGTTGGGTACATAACCTATTGTGCAACCATTGATCAGTTAGGTTTTACCAAGCTCCACGTAGTCGAGTATGATTCTACCGAGCCTTATGATGACCAAGTATGATATGATGATGCCCAGAGGAGTATGTTTAAAAGTATATGTATATGTATAAATATGTATTTGAATATCATTCCAGTCACCCTCAAAGGCACTCAGATGTTACATGTTGTATCTTCTCTATCTCTCTTTACATTACAATTCTTATATATGCTTCCTGCCTTACATATTTAGTACTTTATTTGTACTAACATCTCTTTTATTTGTGGACATTGCATGTCATGCTGCAGGTCCTGATAAACAGGTTGATGGTCCTCCCTGTAGGATACCAGTTCAACAGGAAGTGTTGTTGCACTCCACTTGCCTCGGAGTTGCCTTTCGTGTTAGTATACTTATGTACATATATTTATGGGTATAAAGGGGCATACCCCAACCTTATGATGTTTATGTATTCCTTAGAGGCTTGTAGACATATGTCATGTGTATAGATATTTATTTCGGCCTTATAGGCCGGTGTATCTCATGTATATCATTTTGGGGTCGTCCTTTATCGAGTATTCTTTATGTTATGTTCGGGTTATCTCATGATGGACCTTCTGGCCCATTTATGCATGATAGTATGGTTAAGGATACGTTACATTAGTGCTGGGCAAGTAAGGCCCGGGTGCCCATCGTTCGGTTTGGATCGTGTCACTCCTACTAAGTTGAACCCCAATGATTGGCTAGAAAAGTAATAATTATAGATGATTAAGTAATTAATACTTGGTTCGGTCTTATACTTTGTTTACTATACATACTTGCCTTAAGAATCTATTTGATGTTGATGTCTTATGATATTACCCCTATTGTGTTTGAAGCCTTACTATAGGAAGGACTATGGAGTTACAAAAGAAGTTGGTTGATCGACTCAGGTACGTGCTATCTTGTCAAAAATGTATTAAAACTTAGTAACAGAAATACTGATGTAATCAGAGTTCCTACTTCTAATAGGACTTAAATTTATCCGTTATAAGAGTCAAAGTTCAAGGGGAAAATGGTTTTATTGAGAGTCGTTTTGATCCCAAATTTCGGTTGTCAAATATATCTGTTATAGGAGTCCCATTAAAACTCAAATTTATATCTTCTCTTACTTTTTGTCAAATCAGGAACCTCCCTTATAAACCTTCATATTTTGCTTCCTTCGTCACAATCTACTATTCTATCCCAAACCCTAAGCTACTATACTAATTATTTTTCTCTCCTTCACCATGCCAAAGCCCAGCCTGACCCCTCAACAATTATTCCAAACTTGTTTCTAAGCCCAAATATGAGAAAGAAAAACCAAAGAAAAATGTGGAGTCTTTTTTTGTCATTCCTCCACCTCCACCTTCTGCTGTCTCTGTAATACCACCCATTGTCAATCCACCACTATCATCTACCATAGTTTTAACCGCTCTATCTCCAAAATTAGCTATTAAATCCACCTCACCTACACCACAGATCACCTCCAAACCCACAAAGGTCAAGGCAACTTTATGGAAGCCGGTGAAAAGGGTGTAATAACTTGAGAGGTCTACTACTAAGGGAAATCAGTGCTGATGGGTACTACTACTCCGGGCAAGCTGTAATTGAAAAGAATTCTCCGGTAATACCTTTGTCACGACCTAAAATTCAACTAGTCGTGATGGCACCTAATCCAACCCGCTAGGTAAGCCCAATAATAGTAAACACAGTTCTAATAAAATAAAAGTGATCAGTAAATGATATAACTAAATTCCATATAATATCTTAAGTACTGGTAGTATAAGTCATGAGCTACTAAGACTAGATTTTTGCAAAAAATGGTTTGAAATAAATACAACTTCTATTTGAAATGTACATAAACACAATTCAACTCTAAAACTACCCAGGGACAGGTGATAGCTAAATTCGAAGGCAGGTGTATCTTCAGTGCCAGCTTCCGACATCTACCGCATCTCAGCTTCAAGATATGCACACAAGGTGCAAAAGTGTAATATGAGTTCAACTGACCCCATGTACCCAGTAAATATCTTGACAAATCCCGGTGAAGTAGTGGCGAGGATTTTTAGTTAAAAGATACTCACTGATATAACATGTGCAGTAGAATTACAATAGAAATAATACTAGAATATAACAGAGAGAGTACGAGAAAAAAAATGCGAAGCAATAAATGATTACTAGAAGAAATTACGGTCAATATTTTTCAATATCACAACTAATCCTTTCCTTAAAGCGATGACCATCAAACTACAGTAGTAAATCCAGAACTTTCAGTGTGAGAAAATGTACTCAAGATATCAAATCAAATGGCATGACAACATCCTTCGTGCATTTATCTCATCTTCACTAAAATATATGAATGTATTTCAAATCAAATGGCACGACAACACCCTTCGTGCATTTATCTCTTCCTCACCAAGCATTCGTATAACAATACCAACCAGGTGAAAGAAATTCCAACGACGATAACGACAAAGTGGGAAGTACACAGGTAGCAATAGAGAACAAGGCAGTGTATATGGACATCGGTAACAGACTAGGTGGAGGCATAGAAGTAATGACATAAATTAAGATAGGAAAACATAAATTTCACTAAATAACATGGCAGAAGATTTATACAAAAGTATAACAAATAAGAAATGACATAGATGTAGATATAACAAACAAGAAGGAGAGCATGATCTTTATAAGCTAAACAAATAGAAGGCATGGATAACCAACATGGTACAAGGCTTATACGAAAGTTCAACAAATAAGAAATGGCATAGATGTAGATGTAACAAACAAAAAGGAAAACATGATCTTTATAATCTAAATAGATAGAAGGCATGGATGGTACAACAACAGTTGAGATAGAGGAAAAAGGAAGAACAACAATGACAAGTCACATAAAAAGCATAGGTGCAACAGTAACAACTCAAGATAAAGGCATAAATGTATACACAAGGAAAATATATCACAATATAATGCATGTCTATCGTTCTTGCCTGCACGGAAACACCCTTCGTGCCATGAATACATGATAATATAAAAATAATGGCTCGACATCACCCTTCATTATTTTACTCTCGTTCTCACATGATAATATAAATACAGTGGCACGAAATCACCCTTCATACTTTACTCTCTTCCTCACATGATAATGTATATGAATTGCTACGGCATAATCCTTCGTGCATAATGATGTATATGAAAATGGTACGAAATCACCCTTCGTGCTTTAAATTCCTCACTAAGCGTGTGTATATATATATATATATATATATATATATATATATATATATATATATATAACAAGCAAGGTAGGAAGCATGAATAACTTCAAGAAGAGTAGTTAGGAAAATACCCCAAATGAATATCAATCGCAGATCTCAAGCTAATAACAATTCAGTAAACCCCAAGAACCTTATTGTTCTAGTATCTCAACAATTCTCAAAAGCGATCTTCAACTCAAGTCTAGAATCCAATTATCTCAAGAATAGCGGTCGTAGCTATGTATTCGTGATTAAGTATAGTGGTGATCGAATTTAGCACATCAATGGTTTCTCAAAAAGTCTGTCAAATTTTTAATCAAGTGATAATAAGCTAAATCAATGTTTCTAGCATTGAAATTCATATTTATATTAATATAAAAGTCAAGTAAAACATGAAGCAAGAAAGTCACATATTCTAACAAGGCACAAAGAATCGTATGATCTATCCTCAACATGGATAACCCTGACACATGCATATACGCTCGTCACCTCGCATATGCATCACCTCTGCATGTAGCAAACAATATCAATTATTAGGAAATATTCTCCAACAAAGTTAGGCGAGACACTTACCTCAAACAAGCCAAATCGATACATTAGAAGTGCCATCCCACTCAAATCGACTTCCGAAAGTCTCAAATATTCAAAGTCAACCAAAAGGTCAAACCCGAGATCGTACCTTGGAACCCGACAAAACTTACAAATTCTGACAACCAAACTTACAAATTTCGACAACCCATTCGATTACGAGTCCAACCATTCTAATTTACTGAAATCCGACTCCGAATCGATGTTCAAATCACAAATAGTCAATTTAGAAAAGTTTAAACAAAACCCTCAAATTTCTTTTTACAACTCATCAATTAAATACCAAAATCGAAGATGGAATCACGGAATATAATCAAAACCAAGTAGGAAACAGTTATCCCAATCCATATGGTGAAAATCGCCTCCCAAATCATCCAAATCCAAGCTCCAAAGCTTAAAATATGATAAAATGACCAAAACCATAGAAATAGAGTACTTTATATACTGCTTCCAGGGATACCCTTCGCAAACGCGGAAAAACTATCGCGTTCGCGATGCACAAATTACACTGCCCAAATTAACACTATGCGTTCGCGACACAAGCCTCGCAAACGTGATGACCATAACTGCCAGAAATACGCGAACACGGAAGCAACATAGCGAACACGAAGAGGAAACCATCGACCTGCCAAGTCCAGCCCAACACTACGCAAACGCGTAGAAGCAGACGCAAACGCGAAGAAGACCAGCCCCGGACTCTACATGAATGCAATCGACCTATCGCAAATGCGATGAAGAAAATCACGCAGCTTCAGGAATCACTACGCGATCGCGACCACATCTTTGCGATCGCAAAGAACAGCAGAGACATCAGCAAACAACAGAAACCAACAACTCCAAGACAATCCAAAATGATCCGAAACCACCCCGAAAGTCACCCGAGCTCCTTGGGACCCCGTCTGAACATACCAACAAGTTTCAAAATATAACACGGACCTGCTCAAGGCCTCAAATCACACATAACAATATCGAAACAATGAATCACATCTCAATTCAAACTAAATGAACTTTTGAACGTTCAACTTCCAGAACTCGTGCTGAACCATGTCAAATCAACTCGGAATGACCTCAAAGTTTGCATACAAGTTCCGAATGACATAACAAACCTCTTCCAACTCCGAGAACCACAATCTGAACCCGATACCATAAAAGTCAACTCCCAGCTAAATTTATGAACATTCCAAAACTTCAAATTACTAAGTTTTGCCAAATAGCTGAAACCTTCTAGAAACATCAAAATGCAAATTCAGGCATACACCCAAGTCCAAAATTATTATCCGGAACCATAAAAAACTCTAATCCGAGGTCAAACACACAAAAGTCAAACTTGGTCAACTATTTTAACTTAAAGCTTCCAAGTTGAGAATCATTCTTCCAAATCAATTTCGAGGCATCTGAAAACTAAAACCGATGATACACGTGAGCCATAACACTGTATGAAGCTACTCATGACCTCAAGCTACCGAACTGAATATAGTTGCTCAAAATAATTGGTCGGGTTATTACATCCTCCCCCACTTAAACATGCGTTCGTCCTTGAACGTGCCAAGAGTTGTTTCAAAGCTATCAAATCACTGCATGAGCTCACCATAAGCACACCCGTGGGGTGGCCCCACATCACCCCAATCCATGTAAGAGTGACAATACAACTTAACTAAAGATCTTACTTCATCCTTAACTCATAAACCTTAGAACTGAATCCTCAACATCTGAAACTCATCATAAGACACGAATCACACATTAGTACACTGTACAAGCCTGATCAAGGCTACTCAAGCCACAAACTTAACCTAAGGTATGGTCACCTGATATTCCACATGAATCAAATACCTAGTAGCAATAACTTTCGACCACCATGACTTCCAGACAACAATCTCGGTACCAGCAATACACTTCATATCAAGTAAAACCTCGTTATGGACCTTCGCAATGCTGCTAATGATAAAAGAAAAATGCAGAAACTCATAACCACCCATGACATCAACAAGTCAAGAAGATCTCTCGTCCGACAAGGACCATTGCCCAATTCTGAGAGGAAATATGGTATCATTCTTCCAAACATTCTTCATCCCAATACGACAGTGCAAATCTCAGGTCTTTAAACCTCATCTCATCCAATACAAGCATCCAAACCCACAAGTCACACCAAAAGCCCTATGGAGACCCACACAAAGCGATTCGTACCCCAAACACGTAATAATTCAGATATGACAGATAATAATAAGAAGGTTAAATAAGAAGGCTATTAAGCAAGTTAAGCATGCGGGTTAATATTGACATCTTCCTATGAACTATTTTTCATAAAGTAAAAGCAAGATGCATGAAATAAGCATAAGGAATTACATCTCATCACAGTACCACTGCAGCGTGCAATACAATCCCACACACTATATTTTCGGTGCGCAAACCGATCTAATCATATCAATCCACATAGGGATACCCATCGAGCCAAAATGCTCGGGCTCACTAATTACATATGCGTCAACATCAAGCACGATATAGTGCTCAAATATAACTGTGGGAAGATAATTAGGCGTAAAACAATATTTAGAAAGACAAGCACAACTATGGTACAATAAGCAAATCAATATCACGAGGGCCATCTCGCCCATAACGCCATAAGGCCTAAACAGAATTACAATATGCATGCGAATACTCATGCAACCTCACAACCCGTCATAGCATAAGAGAGAAACACATAACATAGACCAGGGCACGAATAACACCCATTATGCTCGATGATATATCCACGGTAGTATTTGCGTAAGAGTAAGCAAACCCGATCCAATATAGAACCCAACGATGGCCCCATAACTAATATTGATCTTTCCCAAATTGGTAAATAACCTTTAAAAAATCCATAACAACCTATCCATAAGACATACCGTCAGTTATCCAATTCTCAACATTTCTTCACAGTCCTCAATCAAAGAATAGTCCACCTACGAGAACATCCAGTCTCCGAAGTTCTTGAATACTAAAATCTCCATATCCGATCTCAACACCGCTACTCAAATGGATGATACGTCACTCATACTCCATCATCTTACAGAGAATACCCACATAGATCTTCCACGCCACGTATCAAAAACCTGAACTTTAGAAGCCCAACCCAGGTGATCATCGCAACACTAGTCAAACACCCATAAGTCAAAATACAATGCACCTACCAAAATGTGCACTCTCCTACAGCAATATCAAATAGTGCCAACATTATCTTAAACATCTGAAATCGTCTGTGCCATCAAGAAATCATATGCTTCACTTCAAAACTAGCCGCAACCTTGAACTCGGAACTTCCAATCCTACACGACACACCGCCACAATCATGCTAATTCATGAAAATACAAAAAATTCATAACCAACTCTAACTAGAAGCAAGTCGAACACCTCATCAACCGAGAATCTTCCATTTAACTCACTCTAGGAGGACATCACCACACGCAATATACCTTCTATACCTGTAGAAAAAATCAACTTCGGGCTGTGGCCATAACCATGGTGAATTCTTCGGAACTTGTTAACATATAATCAACTCAGCAGAATTGATCTCCTCTAACTCAATCGAGTCACGTAGACTGCCAACCCAAAAGTAACTCAATAAGATATTCTCGCTCTGAAGGAACCTTCTACAAATCCGAAGCTATTTCTTGCATCTCTGTAATACTGCCATGTAGAATCATTCTTGACATAGAAATATCGTAGATCCCGTCACCATTTACTACTGATCTCAGGCCCTATCCATTCCTAAATTTAAGACTCCTTAAATGCCATATATGGTCTGGAACTCATCAAAACCTTCTCGTTAGCCTTTCACCTTACTCTAATCTCAAATACACATCCATTACGCACCGAGCAACCTACGCTTCACCAGCATATGACTATTCAAAGAAACAACCAAGCAATCCCTCAGCCCGAAAACTGATACAACGCATGATCCTACAATCCGACCTTCGATAACAGACTCTCCCACTTAGCTCGAAGCCATAGAACACATCATCAGTAATCCATAATACCATATCTTCATAGTTGCCCTAAACCTGCACTGTTAATCAGCTGAATACTTCAAAAACGCATGTAAGACTGGTCATAGAACACTCTGAAGACTTCACCTGGCGCATATTCATCCTTGGGATAGTCAAGCCAATTTTCTCAAATTCTCCTAAATGATAATATATGCATTCTACTGAATAGAAACCTCATACGAAACACGCGATCCCAATCCTCACGCATGAGACAACCAACCCGCTAGGCTCAATTACACAACTCCCCATGACCCTACCATGGTCACAACAACTAGGCAACCGAATAACACTCCTGAGTCTACACTTGTCGACAAGATATAAGAATCTGCTTCATCCCACAAATGAATAATTTGTGGCCTACCAATACATCAACATCAAAGCCTGGAAAACACATTGCGACGGTACTCAGCATCCACAACCCTTCACAGCCCAACTACAACATCACCAGTCGCCCATGAGCAAAGGTAATTGGTGCTCAGCATCACAAACAGACGAATAGGAAAAATTAAAGTTATAGGCTTCGAGTTGAAATAAGGTTGCACGATAAGGAAAGAAAGAAAGAAAATTTTCCTAAATGCCCTATAGCCTCTCGAAGATAGGTATGAACGTCATCATACCGATCCACAAGACTCTACTAGACACTTGCTCATGACTCATAGAACCTACTAACCTAGTACACTGATATCAACTTGTCACGGCCCAAAATTCAACTAGTCGTGATGGCACCTAACCCAACCAGCTAGGTAAGCCCAATGACAGTCAACACAGTTCTAATAAAATAGAGGTGATCAACAAATGATATAACTGAATTCTATACAATATCCCAAGGACTGATACTACAAGTCATGAGCTACTAAGACTAGATTTTTGCAAGAAATGGTTTAAAATAAATACAACTTCTGTTTGAAATGTACATAAACATAATTCAACTCTAAAACTAGCCAGGGACAGGTGGTAGTTAAATTCGAAGGCAGGTGCATCTTCAGTGCCAGCTCCCGACATCCACCACAACTCAGCTCCAAGATATGCACACAAGGTGCAAAAGTGTAGTATGAGTACAATCGACCCCGTGTACCCAGTAAGTATCTTGACTAACCCCGATGAAGTAGTGACGAGGCTTTTTAGTTAAAATATACTCACTGATGTAACCTATGCAGTAGAATTACATTAGAAACAATACTAGAATATAACAAATAAGAGTACATGAACAAATATGCAAACCAGTAAATGATTACTAGAAGAAATTATGATCAATATTTCTCAATATCACAACCAATGCTTTCCTTAAAGCGATGAACATCAAACTATAGTAGTAAATCCAGAACTTTCATAGTGTGAGGAAATGTACTCAAGATATCAAATCAAATGGCATGGCAACACTCTTCGTGCATTTATCTCATCCTCACCAAAATATATGAATGTATTTCAAATCAAATGGCACGGCAACACCCTTCGTGAATTTATCTTTTCCTCACCAAGTATACGTATAAAGTACCAATAAGGTGAAAGAAATGCCAACAATGGTAAAGACAAAGTGGGAAGTACATATGTAGCAATAACGAACAAGGCAGTGCATATGGACATTGGTAACAACGTGGAAGCATAGAATTAATGATAGCAATTAAGATATGAAAACATAAAGTTCACTAACTAATATGGTAGAAGGTTTATACGAAAGTGCAACAAATGAGAAATGGCATAGATGTAGATATAACTAACAAGAAGGAAATCATGATCTTTATGACCAAATCAAATAGAAGGCATAGATAACTAACATTGTAGAAGGCTTATATGAAAGTGCAACAAATGAGAAATGACATAGATGTAAATGTAACAAACAAGAAGGAAAGTATGATCTTTGTAAGCTAAATAGATCGAAGACATGGATGGTACAACCACAGTTGAGGTAGAGGACAATGACAGGACAACAACGAATAGTCACATAGAAAGCATAGGTGCAACAGTAATAACTCAAGATAAAGGCATAAATGTATACACAAGGAAAATATATCATAATATAATGCATGCATGGAAATACCTTTCGTGCCATGAACACATGATAATATAAAAATAATGGCACGACATCACCATTCATGTTTTTATTCTCGTTTTCACATGATAATGTAAATACAATGGCACATCATCACTCTTCGTGCTTTACTCTCTTCCTCACATGATAATATATATGAAATGACATGGAATAATCCTTCATACGTAATGATGTATATGAAAATGGCACGCATCACCCTTCGTGCTTTACATTCTTCCTCACCAAGCATATATATATATATATATATATATATATCAATAACAAGCAAGGTAGGAATCATGAATAACATCAAGAAGAGTGGTTAGAAAAATACCCCAAATAAACATCAATCACAACTCTCAAGCTAATAACAATTCAATAAACCCCAAGAACTTTACTGTTCTAGTATCTCAAAAATTTTCAAAAGAGATCTTCAACTCAAGTGTGGAATCCAATTATCTCAATAATAGATGTCGTAGCGATCGTAATTAAGTATAGTGATGACCAAATTTAGCACATCAATGATTTCTTAAAACGTCTGTCAAATTTTTAATCAAGTTATAATAAGCTAAATTATGATATCTAGGATTGAAATTCATATTTATATTAATATAAAAGTCAAGTAAAATATGAAGCATGAAAGTCACATATTCCAACAATGCACAAAAAATCGTATAATCTATCCTGATCATGGATAACCCTGACACATGCATATATGCTAGTCACCTCGCATATACATTACCCTCACATGTAGCAAATAATATCAATTAGTAGGAAAAATTTAAAGTTAGGCAAGACACTTACCTCAAACAAGCCAAATCGATACACTAGAATCCATCTTGCTCAACAACTGTCGAACGACTGGAAACAACCCAAAAGCAACTCAAAATCATCAAATAATGACATAGAAAGGAAACCCAAATAATAAAGGTCGAATATTTATTCAAATACTCAAAGTCAACCAAAAGGTCAAATCCGACCTCGCATCTCGAAATCTGACAAAACTTACATATTCCAACAACCCGTTTGATTACGAGTCCAACCATACTAATTTCACTCAAATCGGACTCTGAATCGATGAAATCTCAAATATTCAATTTAGAAATGTTTAGACAAAACCCCCCAATTTCTCTTTAGAAATCATCAATAAAATACCATAATCGATGATGAAATCATGGAATATAATCAAAACCAAGTAGGAAGCACTTATCCCAATCCATATGGTGAAAGTCGCCTCCAAAAGCGCCCAAATCCGAGATCCATAGCTCAAAATATGATAAAATTACCAAGACCTTCGAAATAAAGTACTTTATCTGCTGCTTCCAGGGATACCCTTCGCCAACGCAGAAGAACCATCGCGTTCGCGATGCACAAATTACACTGCCTAAATTAAAACTATGCATTCGCAGCACAAGCCTCACAAACGCAATGACCATAGCTGCTGGACCTACGCGAATGTGGAAGGAACATCGCGAACGCGAAGAGGAAACTATCCACCTTCCAAGACTAGCTCAACACAACGCGAACGCGAAGAAGACCGGCCCCAGACCCTATGGTAATGCGTTCGACCTCTCCCAAATGCGATAAAATCACCCAGCTCTAGGAATCACTACAGGATCACAACCACATCTTTGCGATCGCAAAGAACAATAGAGACATAGGCAAACAACGGAAACGAACAACTCTAAGCCAATCCAAAATGATCCGAAAAAACCCCGAAACTCACCGGAGCCTCTTGGAACCCTGTCCGAACATATCAATAAGTCCCAAAATATAACACGGACCTACTTGAGGCTCAAATCACACATAAAAATATCAAAATGATGAATCGCACCTCAATTCAAACTTAATGAACTTTTGAACGTTCAACTTCCAAAACCCATGCCGACCCATTCCAAATCAACTCGGAATGATCTCAAATTTAAAATCACATAACAAACCTATTACAACTCCCGGAACAATATTCTGAACCTGATATCATGAAAGTCAACTCCCAGTTAAACTTAAGAGCATTCAAAACTTTCTAATTGCCAATCTTTGCCAAATTGTGTCGAAACCTTCTAGAAACATCAAAATGTATATCCGAGCATACGCGCAAATAAAGAATAACTATCTGGACCTACCAGAATTATAAAAAACTCTGATCCGAGGTCAAATACATAAAAGTCAAACTTGGTCAACTCTTCATACTTAAAACTTCCAAGTTGAGAATCATTCTTCCAAATCATCTCAAGGCACCTTAAAAACAAAATCGATGATACACGTACCATATGAAGCTACTCATGACCTCAATATACCAAACTAAATGTAGTTTCTCAAAATCACCGGTCGGGTTGTTACAATCTTCTCCATCCAAACTTGACATATTAGCCTTTGCTATAGATAGTTCACCTTTAGATATAGTTGAGCCATTGACGGAGACAGTACATGCAATAAATCCTGTAATTGAGGAAGTAGTTATACAACAACACGTGGGTGAAGAAGTGCCTAGAGTAGAAAAAAGAAAAGAAAACAGGGGACAATGAGGGTTATGAAGAAAGTATTTATAGTTGGGTCTAAAATGAGGATGACGAGGAAGCTGACAAAGAGGTTAAAGTTGAAGGTGAGAAGGAACAACAATCAAAAGAGAAGAAAAGTGAGTATGAGAGAGAATCAGAAGAGGAGGAATGTGAGAATGAGGGAGAATCAGTACAAGAAAAGAAAACTGAAAGAGAAGATGGTTCTGAGAGTGAAGAAACTAATCATGAAGGGGTAGGTGAGAATGACTAAATGGGCGAGGTAGAAAATTCTGAGTCTGAAAGTGAAGAAGAACATGAGAGTGAGAGCCCTGAAGGCTCTATGACTATTGGAGATACAATCACGACCCCTTTAGAAAGTGTCAATGTTGAAAATGCTTATGAAGAACCAAGGCCTTCCTTAGCTCTTTTTCTTGGGGATGATCACTTTCTGAAGTGGGAAAGAAAAGAAGAGCTACAGCAAGACCTACAAAAGTGTCTTCCCCTTAGAGTGATGCAATTAAACACACCAAGGGAAAGAAGGTTGCGGTTTCTCCTACCATAACTCCTCTCATTAGGAGTAAAAGGAAGCTGAGGATGAGCAACTGATAAAGGAAGCTAAAGGTAACAAAAAGTCAAAGAATTCAGTTGCAACTGCTCAGCCTGTTATTGAATTGGGTATTGATGAGGAACCTACTCTCTCTCTTAAAGGAAAGAAATCAGCTATAAAAAGAATTGTTGTCAAGACTATCAAATGTGTATTTGTGGACCCTTTGGTTCTTGGTTTAGAAGCCTAAATTATAAATGTTGATCGAAGTTTGACTTCTGTTAAAATGACCCTCGAACGGTGTTTTGATGGCTCCTATAGGTTCGTATCGTGATTTGGACTTGGATGTATACCCTGAATTGGATTCGGAGGTCCCTAGGTTAATTTGACTTGTTGTTTGCCAAAAGTTAGAAATTTGAGGTTTAGAAGTTTACCTAAGTTTAACCGTAGGTTTACTTTATTTTTATTGGCTTTGGAGTTTAGTTTTGGGACTTGGAATAGGTCTGTTTTTCTATTTGGTACTTATTTAGCAAATTTGGTATCATTCGGAGTTGGTTTGATAAGATTAGACGCTTGGTTGCAATTCTAGAGGTCTTTGAGTTTTCTTTTATATTTCATGCATTTTGATGTTTGATTCATGGTTCTAGATATTATTTTGATATTTTGATCATGCGAGCGAGTTTGTATGATATTTTTAGACTTGTGTGGATGTTTGGTTTGGAGCCCCGAGGGCTCAGGTGAGTTTCAGATGTGTTTCACATTGGTTTGGAGTCATTTTCAGGTTGCTCGTGTTCTGGTGCCTCAGGTGTCACAATTGCGAGCACCAGCATCGCAATTGCAATCATAGCAAGGAGGGACTCAGGTGTCGCTTTTGCGATACCTGGATCGCATTTGTGAAGAGAGACTGGAAAAGGGTAGGTTCGCAATTGTGACTATTTTGTCGCATTTGCGATGGGAGCAGGCTTCACAATTGCAAAGACAGTGTTGCATTTTCGACTTTCCCAATAGGTTATCAGGTGCTGCAATTGCGATTCCTTCTTCATAATTGCTAGGGTTTGCAATTGTAAATCCGGTGTCGCAATTGCGACATCTGCAACTGGACAAAGGGGCTTGAAAGACGGGTTTTGATCTTATTTCTCTCATTTTAGAACCCTAGACTCGATAGGAGACGATTTAAAAAGAGGAAATTTTTAGATACAATCATTGGGGAAGTAATTTTGATCAATTTGCAATATATTACATGATTATACATGAGATTTAACATCAAAATTATGAGAATCAAAGAGAAATTTAGGAAATGTTGTCTATATTTTGAAAAATAAATATTCAGGATTTGAGAGTCGAATTGGATTCGGATTTAAAAACAACACACATATATGGACTCATGGGGTTATGGTTAGTCAATATCTACCCTTGGACTCGGGTTTTGATCGGACGAACCCGGAGTTGACTTTTGGGGAATTATGTAAAGATCATAACTTTATTAATCGTAATTGATTTCTCTTGCATTGTTTGATGATATTAAATCATTTTTTGTTAGATTTATATGATGCAGAGGCGAGTGTTGATTTGGCTTATTTGAGGTAAGTATCTTGCCTAACTTTATGTGAGAAAATTACCTCTTAGGATTTAGGTTGATTGTACTATTTGAGTTAAGTGAAAGACGTGTACATGAGGTGAAGAGTGTGTACACGGGCTTATATGTGATATTTGACCGATTTATACTCTTAGGTTACTTTTAAGAACTTAATTGAAGTTATAATTATTTATCCTATCTTTCCTTGTCAAGTTTATTCCTGCATGCCTTATTTGAAGTTGTTATTACTTCTTCTAGCTCTCATTATCGAGGTTTCCCTTATGTGCCTTTATTGGTAGTTGTTGTCACATGCTATTCTTTCCATTATTGAGTTATTCTCATGCATTTAGACGTTGTTTCTATTTCATTCTATCTCTTTAATTGTTAAGCTTATGTTATGCACTTGAATTGGAAGTTGCCATTTCATAGAAATACCTTCATTGTGAGTTATTGAAGTTGTAGTTGTGAATGCTATTAATACATTGAGGTTGAAGCTGTTGGTTAGCGAGATATATTTTCTTGTTGAGTTGTTTCTCATTCACTTTGTTGTTATTGAAATTCTTGTACACATTGTGATTGAGCCGTAGGCCATGTATTGTGGTAACATTGGTATTGTTGGTTTTGTCAATGTTGTGCCATATGGGCACGTGTGGTGTGAGTTAATTATTGTGTTGTAATATTGATGCGTATGTGGCGGTATAAGGTTAGGGGTTGATGTGCATGCGGTGAGATAAGGTGGAATTTATACGTGTGTTGCTAATAAGGGAATTACTTGAAGCCACACAGTGAGATAAGGGGGCTAAAGCGCGTGCAACTATAAAAATGTTCTTAGAAATATAAATTCAAAGCTCATGTGGAGATATAAGGAAGATTATGATTGTAAATTATGAAATGTGGATATGAGTTGTGGTGCCTCGGTTGTGATTCTCATTGTATATTCTATGTTAGAAAGGCTTGTTGAATGAATTGTTATTATTATTACTTCATTTGTTTTACTTCATTTATTGCCGTTGTTAGCTTAACATCATTGTACGACTTTGTTGTCATTTATTTCTTTTTTTTTTGTTATTAGATTATATTATATTCTATTTAGGTTTCTTTTATCTAGTTTGTGTCTTGACCTGACCTCGCCACTACTCTCCCGAGGTTAGGCTTGATACTTACTGAGTACCATTATGCTATGCTTCTGCATATTTTTGTGCAGATCCATGTACTTCTGCTTGTGCCGGACACTAGTAATTTGACTAGATATTCTGGAGACTTCAAGGTATATCTGCTTGATGCTCGCAGACTTCAGAGTCACCTTCTGTTATTGCCTTTACTACTGTTTACCTTCTTATCAAACAGTGTTGTATTAGAGATTCTTAGTATACTTCAGTAGAGCTTGAGTCCCCACCGGTTTTGGGGATATTGTGATTGTTGTACCATTTTGCTTTCACTATGAAAGTTATCACTTTAAATTTATCATCTTACTTGTTAAATTCTGTTAAATTCTCAATGTATATTAGGCCTACCTAGTCTTACATACTAGGTACCATCACAACATAATAAGATGGGAATTTGGGGCAGTGACAACAAACTTTCAGTTTGATGGTAAAGTGGTGAAAAGCTCTGTTAGAGATTTTGAGTTAGAACTTAATGCTGAAGAACTGGGGTTATTGCTGAATATACCTTCCTTGAGATTTGACAATTATCTGAAGAAGAAGTGGCTAGCAATTGACATTAGTGTGGCTACAGGAGTTGTTGTCACCAAAAAGAGTTCTTAGAAGTTTGAACTGGATGCTTCCCAAAAGGTGTACAAAACAGATATGACACCTTTTCACCAACTGTTGTTTCACTTTGTGAATTCTTGCATTCTACAAAAGTCTGTGAGGAAGCATGAGGCCAATCTGCTTGAATGGTTGTAATAGAACTGTTAGAAATTGGGAAGGACATAAATCTACCTAGCTTGATGATTCAACACATGGACATGGTTACTGATACTTCAAAACCTAAGCATGCTATGCCCTATGGTTTTATATTGACTGAGTTGTTTGACAAGCTCAAAATCTCCATGTTTGAGCTAAAATTTGAAAATCATAATGATGTACTGGATGCAGTAACTCTCAGACAATATGGCTATGGTGATATCAAGGCTAGGGGTCCAACTGGTACTACTATTCTACTCTAAGAGATTAGAGTTAGCCTTCGAAGAGAATGCCAAGCTCAAGGAAGATAATGTTGAGCAGAAGAAGGAATATAAGTAGCTCAGGGAGGAGTTAAGGAACGATATGGAATCTGATGATCAGCAAATTGCAACTCTTGTGAAGGCCTTGACCCCGTCTACCTCTCACCCCTGAACATGGTCCTTATCCCACTGTCACTCGTTTACGTATAGTGTTCCTAGTTGCGTCCTTTCTTTTTGTTTGTGGTTTCTGATTAGTATGCAGGAAAGTCTGAACTATTTTGTTTTAATGCTTTTTTGATCAAGGCCTCTTAGATTAAATTGATACTATCTAATGGATATTCTTATGTTATTCTCTTATTTCTCACATGGCTAAAATCATTAAATTGATTGTTTTTGTTATGTTTTCTCTTGTGCTTGTTATGTAGCCCCAGTGGCTATGAATCTTGTATTATTGCTCAGATTATCTAACAACTGTTCAACTTTTCAATGATGCCAAAAGGCGGACGATAGAGTGGGAGGAGGTTCATTTTTTAGTTCACATGTTATTAAAATAAATTGATTGATGATTGATACTTGATAATAAAGGTATCTCCTGGTTCATAAGTACAATATTTGTCATCATCAAAAAAGAAAACAATTGTTGAGTGATGTATTTTTATGATTAATACGTGTTTGCAATAAACATGTGCTAAGAACCAGGTTCTCACAGTGACTGTAGAAGGCTCCTTACAAGGCATCAACTTTCTTTAGTTGAATCAAAAGTTACTGCAATCCGATATTTGTGGAAGCTATCACTGATACGATAAGGAATGTTGGTTAAAGATCTATATGGATAGGAGTCACGAAACTTAAGGAGTCCTTATGGCCTCAGTCCTTGTATACTGATTAGAGCTTGATTGTGCGTAGGATTTTCAAAGATCTCGCAGCTGTGGTGACTTAAATTCTTTGTTTAAGGACTGTTCAAGACTATCCTTTTACACACTTACTGAGTACGAAGAAGCATTGACTTTCAGTCGCCAATACACTTGAAGTCATCTGATCAAGTCTGTTCCTACAGAAGAACAAGCTATGGAGTTAGTTCATATGCTACTTGAGTTGGTCTAGTTCATGTGTATTAAGGAATTGAGTTGTATTATTATTTGATTCAAAATGAGATTAGTTGGATTATTGTCTGAGTTTACAAGTTAGAGCAACTTGTAATTTCATATAATAACAGGAGTAGTTGGAGTGTGGAGGTGTATTCAGTTACATAAGTTGTAATCTACATATTTGGCTCACTTATTTTAATGAAGCTGAAGTTAAATTCTATATGGTAGGTCATGGTTTACACCTTTGAGGCGGGTGATGTTTCACGTTAAAAGTGTTTGTTCTTTACTTTTTTTGTTGTTACTATTTGAACATAAGTAGTTAGGTAAAGAACCAAGGTCTTTGTTAATTTAGAAGGGCACTCAATATAGTAATACTTAATTTTTTTGTGTAAATATTTATGATTCCCTTTGTACCAATTTATATGATGTAGTTCGAATTTTGAGAGTTGAACGAGTTTTCTTTGAACACAAATTTTTTATTGCCTTTAAAATATTTTGACTTGTTAAGGATTTATAGTAATATTTAGGCAGTTTTCAAATATTTAAATTTTATTTTGAAAAACTTAAAGATTCCATGTCTGAACGAATTCATAGTCAAAATTAAGAAGTTTGAGCCTTAAAATCTGAACTACATCACATAAATTGGGATAGAGTGTAATGACTCGACCAGTCATTTTGAGTATCTTAGCCTCGTTTTCCATATTTGATGCTTTACTTATGTGTATCTATGGTTAAGTGACTTGCGGGGTTGATTGGTATGATTTTGGAAAAGTTTTGGATTGATTTGGAACACTTACTCCATTGGTTGGAGGCTTAAGTTGTAAGAGTTGATTGGAATTTGACTTTTGTATAAACTACTCCGGAATGATATTTTGATGGTTCCAATAGTTTCATATGGTGATTCTAGACTTAGGCATATGTCCGAATTTGGATTTGGAAGTTTCTAGGTTATTTTGGCTTGAATAGACGAAAATTGGAAAGTTGAAGGTTTGGAAGGATGATAGGTTTAACCGAGGATTGACTTGTTGATATTGAGTTTGTTCTTTACTTTTTTTGTTGTTACTATTTGAATATAAATAGTTAGGTAAATAACCAAGGTCTTTGTTAATTTAGAAGGGCACTCAATATCGTAATACTTAATTTTTTTGTGTAAATATTTATGATTCCCTTTGTACCAATTTATATGATGTAGTTCGAATTTCGAGAGTTGAACGAGTTTTCTTTGAACACAACTTTTTTATTGCCTTTCAAATATTTTGACTTGTTAAGGATTTATAGTAATATTTATGCAGTTTTCAAATAGTTAAATTTTATTTTGACAAACTTAAAGATTATATGTCTGAACGAATTCGTAGTCAAAATTAAGAAGTTTGAGCCTTAAAATCTGAACTATATCACATAAATTGGGATAGAGTGTAATGACTCGACCAGTCGTTTTGAATATCTTAGCCTCGTTTTCCATATTGGATGCTTTACTTATGTGTATCTACGGTTAAGTGACTTGCGGGGTTGATTGGTATGATTTTGGAAAAGTTTTGGATTGATTTGGAACACTTACTCCATTGGTTGGAGGCTTAAGTTGTAAGAGTTGATTGGAGTTTGACTTTTGTATAAACGACTCCGGAATGATATTTTGATGGTTCCAATAGTTTCATATGGTGATTCTAGACTTAGGCATATGTCCGAATTTGGATTTGGAAGTTTCTAGGTTGTTTTGGCTTGAATAGGCGAAAATTGGAAAGTTGAAGGTTTGGAAGGATGATAGGTTTAACCGAGGGTTGACTTGTTGATATTGAGTTTGGTGTGTGGTTCTGGGAGTTGATATAGGTCTGTTGTGTCATTTGGGACTTGCATGCAAAATTTGATGTCATTCCGAGTTGATTTGACATGGTTCGATATGAGTTTTAGAAGTTAAAAGTTCATTAGTTTATTAGACTTGAATTGAGGTACGATTCATAGTTTTTATGTTTTTTAGTTTAATTTGAGGCCTCGAGTAGGCTCATGTTATATTTTGGGATAGGTTGGTGCGACTGGTCGGGGCCTCGGGGGCCTCAGGTGTGTTTTGGATGGGCTACAAACCATTTCACCATGTTTGGTCTGTTGTTTCTGATGTGTTGTATTTCTTTCATCGCGATCGCGACTAAGGAGTCGCCTCCGCGGATGTCATTTTGGCGTGTGGCATGTTTGTACTTCGCATTCGAAAAGATGAGGATGCATTCACGAAGATTTAGGGAGGCAGTGATTTGCGATCGCGAGATGAACTCTGTTGTTCGCGTAGAAGGGAGACCGACTGGGCATTAGGATTTTTATCATTCGCGTTCGGGGGAGGTAGAGGGCGTTCGCGTAGGCATATGTTGGGTTGGTCATCGCATTCGCGACTATAATGTCAGATTCGCGAAGAAAGATTCTGGTAGCTGGGGAATTTGTTCTATGCGATCGCGAAAGTGTTTATCGCGGTGAGTATAACTGGGCAGACCTATTTAATACTCATTATTGAGGGTTTTGGTTATATTATCACATGTTGAGTTAGATAGCTCGGTTTTAGACGATTTTGGAGGGCATTTTCACTATTTGAATTGGGGTAAGTATTTTTTGACTCAGATTTGTTTATATTTCATTATTCCAACCTCGATTTTAGTGTTTGATTGATGATTTGAATAGAAGAAATTGAGATTTTAGTAAAAACGTTTCTAAAACATAAATTGATGATTTGAGGCCCAATTTGAGGTTGGAATTGGATGATTTTGGTATGGTTGAAATTGTATTAGAATGAGTGTTCGGAATTTATGAGTTTTGTCGAATTTTGGGATGCGGGCCCAGGGTTGAATTTTTTATTTAAGTTAAAGATCGAAGCTTTATTATTCGAAATCATTTCCTATGTCTTTTATTTATGATATTAAGTTGTTTTGGGTAGATTTGAGTCTTCCGGAGGTTATTTCATGCAGAAGGGCTTCTTAGAGTGTTGATTTAGCTTCTTTGAGGTAAGTATCTTGCCTAACTGTGGTCTACTTACATTATTTGAATCATGTGAAAGACATGTATATGAGGTGTCGAGTGTGTGCACGGGCTTATATATGGTAATTGACCGATTTAAACTCTTGTTGAAATTCTTATACGCATTTTTATTGTTGAGCCATGGACTATGTAGTATTGTGTTATTAGTATTGTTATTTAGTTAATGTTGTGGCATATGGGTGATCACGTCCACAACACACCTCAATAAGAGATATGATACGGTCGTATGCAATAATAATTATCTAACTAGGAGTCGGGGTCGAATCCACTAGGAGTTATGATGGGAATTAGGAGTATATATTTGAAGCAAGCAAATGGGTTATCTGAGATTGCACTTCCATAACAAGGCTTTGTTTTCTATTTCTATTGTTACTCTAATGAATGTAAGATAAAGAAACATTTTAAATAAATATTTTTGAGGTTTTTCCAATTAGATTAAAGGCCTAGGGTTGTGACCATAACGTGTTTGCCTAATGGGATAAAGACGTTAATGTTTGTTTTTGTTGATTAGGGTATCTTATAGATCTCAACTCTACGTTACCCACTCAATACCTCTCGGTCAGAGAGTGATTTTGCTCAATTTGGCTTTCTCAAGTCCAAATGGGTATCAACCAAAATAGTTGATAAGAACTCAAGTCGGGTTATTACTATCTCTAGGTTGAACCCTTTAATTAGGTTAATCAATCTCTCAATTAACCCAATTTCTTTTTAGCTAACTTATCCTAGACTAGGTCTCTCTTTCTCAAGTAGAGACTAAGTCAAATAGGCACGAATCAATGTTTGCAACCATTAATTCTAAAATTGAAGCATGCACTAAGCTAAATAATCTAAACACAATCATAAACAAGCACTAAATTAGATACTCATAAGATTTACACACTAGGGTTGGGTTACAACCCTAGTAAAGGTCTAGCTACTCATAATGGAAATTGTAGAAAATAGAGAAGAAAAGCTAATTAAACTCATAATGGAAGATTAAACTGGTGAAATCTAATGTTACAACACCAAAATAATGTAAAACTTCCTAAAGTAGTAAGAAAAAATAGCTACAACAGCTTCCGATGTTCCAATATGATCTCAATTTTGTGAAACTCGTCTATTTATACAGGACCGAAAATCTCGGACAAAAATGCCGCTCGAGAGGTTCTGCGGCCCCACATTTTTGAATGGCGACTGCAAGGTAATCTTCTGCGACCGCATATTCCTTGTGCAGTCCGCAATTCACAAAGGCTCTTGGAGTTGGTCTTTTTGCATACTCTCTGATCTTCGACTCTTAGCCCAGTTCTGCGGCCGCACAATTCATGTGCAGTCCGCACATTGCTGAAAGTTCTTCTAAATTTTTCTTCTTCGTTTGCGGCCGCAGATGAAATTCTGCGGTCCGCAATTTCTTCTGTGGACCGCACATTTTTGCTTCTACGTCCTTTATTGTCTTGTGCTTCGGAACACTCGTTTTTGAGTTGGATTTCATCTCGGGAGACGAAACTTCTAGCATTCCTGCAATTTTGCATAATTTCATTAGTTTCTCGAACACAATTCAATACTTTCGGACTAAAACAAAAGCTCAAAGGTGCTAATAAGCAGTCAAATTCCCCACTTATTAACTCTCCCAAACTTAAGTCTTTGTTTGTCCTCAAGCAAATAAATTAGTTTCCACCTCCAAAAGTTAAGGGTCATTTCTGCGAGTCAAAGGTGTGCCATCCACACATCAATTGGGACCAACAATTACCCACACTACTCATGTATTATCAACAAGGAGACAAGTTAAACATTTATGCACATATAGTTCTAATGTGACATTTGAGCTTCAAGAATTGACTTTACTCATCAAGGACTCTTGCTCTATCATGTAGGTCATGGTGGACTCCAAACTCTTCATCCTCTACTTTCCATTTTTCAGGTTCATTTAAGAAATTTAGCACTCAATCCAAAGATTTATAAAATGTTCTCTCATCTCTCTCAAGAGAATGTCACAAGTACGGCTTCAAGTACCATAGGCTTGCCCCTCATTTAGATCTCCACTAATGTAAGCTCGCTCGGCATGAAATCAAGTAGGATTTATTTCGGTATGTAATGAAGGCTTTTGGATTAGGGTCGGATACAGTATGAGTGAGTGGTTACAACTTTCCTTAAGCACTCCATCTTTCATTTACCGGCTCACACTTTGCTAATTCTTAGAGGCACTTTCTTTTTATTAGGGACTAGAGAGACTTAACATCACTCTTTCTTGATCATTTCATTATTTTTCTCCCTTTTGATTTCTCCATGTTTGGGATCATTACCTCCTTTTGAGTCCATTCAACCCTTCCAATTATGCACATTTTGCTTTTTTTTTGTACTTTTCTTTTTTTGCCTTCTCTTCTCATAGAGATAATTTATTTTTTCTTTTTGTGCCTTGATACCTTTTTCAAGTTCCTCATCTCTCCCCTAAACTTACGTTTTAAGCCATTTGTTTCACGAGAGTGTTAAGGAAAGCTCGGGTTCCAAGAGAGGGTCACGACCAAACGAGTAAAGGCTTGTAGCATGGTTATCAAAAGAGAAAGGCTAGAGGCTTAAACGGATTGACTAGGGATAATGACATTGGTTGGCAATAGAAAACTCAAACGGGCCAAGGAGAGCCTACAATCACTTCTCAAACCAAGCAAAACTTAGGATTTTGCCTTGAAATACATTCAGGACAAGTTCTAGACCCTTCGCACGGATACTTGGACTAGCAACAATTCATCTCACCCCCCACGCAATCGGATTGTTAAAGAGGACAGAGTCAAGGGATCACAACAACCACATTCAAGTTTAAAGATCACTATGGTCCAATTAAACCACTCAATGATTTCCAAAGTCAACACAAGAGTCACAAAGTCACTAACTAGATCTATTTCTTTCAAAAACCTTGTCTCTAACCATAAGCATGTAGTTAAGTGTGTTGGTACCAATTGAAGAATGGTTGACTCTTAGAGCATGAATTAATTAGGTCTTTTTATTCATTACTACTACTATTATTACCTAAACACAAAAACATACTCATTCCCTTAAGAAGTTTGTCACGCCATCCATCGTTGGGACGAGTCATCTGGTTCACACAATAACTATCTTTGGAAAGAATCGACACATTAAGAAAACCAAAGGCTTATTATCTACAAAAACATAAAAAGAATATACTAAATCAAATAAAGAAGCTACTAAATCAAACAAAGAAGTAATAAAGAAACAAAAATAAAGAAGTTAATAAGCAAAAACTACTGAAGATAGAATGAATATACATAATGAGAGAAAAAGAGAGAATATATACATAATAAGAAAAGGGAAAATAATATCAAGTTATTATAGGCCAAATGTCTCAGAATATATCAAATATAATCAATAAACTTCACCCCCCCGAATAAAGAGAAGAATTGTCCCCAATGCTTAACAAAATAAGAGTAAAAGAGAGGAAAAAGTGAAGAAAACTTCCTATGGCTCCTTAGACATCTCTATGTCCCCAACAATGTCACCGCCCGCCGGCTCATCCAACTGAATCTCATTATCCTCTACTCTAGGTGTGGCTCGGTTAGTGAACATCTACCGCACTGCCTTGGCAGTGTCAGCAACAAGGTCTGGCTCCTCAGACTGGCCAGCTTGTGCCACCGGTGCTGTTGGTGCTGTAGGATCTGGGCCTGAATGGTGTGGGTCAATCAACATGTCAAAGGGGAGATCTCCGAATGTAGCAAGCTTGGTCACCTGTCTCCGGAGCTTGTCCACTAACCTCTTGCTGGTCTGGGACTTTATCATCTTCTTTACCTTTTTTCCCAGCTCTTCGATCACTAACCCGTGTTGTACCAAGGTAGCCATAATAGTGTTCTGGTTCTCTAGGAGCTTCTTCAATGTTTCTTCAACTGTCGGGGGAAGCTGAGGTGCCTGAGCAGTAGACTGTGCTGCAATAGTACTGGATACGTTAGACAACTTTCCAGTGGCTATTTGCATCTAGTTGTTAAGGCTCGCTAATGTATGGGAGACTTGTAGCGTAGAAAGTGGGACAATAGGCATGTGTACCAGCTTCAAAGCCGAGGTGGGAGCTATGGCAGGAACTACAGTAGGGGCTGTGGATGATGGCGAAGGCGTAGCTATGGCACTGGAAGAAGGCTCGACTAAAGTGGATGGAACATCAACTACCTCAGCTGCTACCGTAGCTGGCTCATCAGATTGGCCCGTGGTGGTAGGAAGCTGAACTTTCTTCTTTGGATTGTTTGCGTCCATCAGTGAATATCAAGTAAAAGGCCTCTTCGGCCTCACCTTTGTGTCATAATCCCTCGGCTCTACCCTTACATCCGTGAGATATTCTATAATAGTGTGGGATACGGGTAGGACGAGTCATCTTGCCGAGTAATCATTGAGATGTTGGCCGACATCACAGCCCCCATATTGATAGGGTACCTGGCCATAATAAAAGCAACCAGAACTGCCCGAGGAATCGAAAGGTAAGTCTCATTCTGGATCGGGTCCAGTCTGGTGCAGACAAAGGTTTTTCACCCTTTCGCCTCGAAATTCAGAGTGCTCTGATGGATAGGAACTCCAGTGGAAATCCATGAAGGTGGTGGCCCTGGTGCTACTAGAATCTCTGCTAACCAAGGTTGGGTTGTGTCTCCCAATCCATACTTCTCCAAATATTCCTTTGGCCCAATATCTTAGAAGCCCAAGTACGTGTTGAGTGTATGTTGATCAAATCTCACTTTTAAGTTATGTACTTTAGTCACTCTTGTCCTATTTTTGATGTGAGCCACATTTGCATAGAATTCCCGGACCAGGTACTCTTTGGCGTCCACTACACTTTGAGTGAACCACACCCACCCATTGCATTCCCTGAACTGTCTCAACACTGCTGTGTTGTACCTCTCCAAATCTTTCAATAGCAACTGTCACTCGAGAGTTAACGGCCTCACTGGCCACCATGTAAGAAATATGGTGAAGGAAGCCAAGATGACAAATCGGTCCTCCCAAACCTCTTTCTTTCCCCCCCTCTGCCATCATCGGGGATATCCTAAACTGGTGTATCCTATACCTCAGGGAAAAGTTTAGCCAATGGCTCAGAATCCTGACTAGCATTCTCCGAGTCCTCGAAAGTGTTATGATATGAGGATGGCTTGTCCTTGAGCTGGTATCTCCCTTGCGGCCTCGACTGTGCGACCGACTGCTCCTGAACAGATGTTGGGTTGCCCTCTGATGCTTCCCTAGATGGGACATATGAGTTCATCTCGGAGAGATTTGCACCTCTCCCTCTGTCAGCTGTAGCTTTCTTTGTAATTTTCTTTTGTTGGCCAAGAGGTAAGGCACTCTAGCCTCGACACCGAGAAGGTTCACCCATTCCTTTAGATGTGTCGCCTTATCCCCTAGATCGAACCATTGTCTGTATTAAGAAAAGGCGATTGTTAGTTGCAATTCAATGCTCAAACATACCCAGGAGACATGCAAGTAAGATATAAACCAGGAGACACAATGAGGGTACACAGTCAAAACATGTTTGCAGGAAACCAGATCCGCGGTCTGCACAATTTTCTTGGGGCCTCAGATTTGGACTTGCGGACCGCACAATTTTATCTTGTGACTGCAAAAGTGAAGTGCGGTCCGCACAATTTCACTTGCGGTCGCACCTCTGAATCCCAAAAATGCCAACTCTCTGATGACAGAGAATGAGGCTGTTTTGCAGCCGCGATGGGAAATCTGCGGTCCACACATTTTATCTTACGGCCGCAGATCCCTTCTTTCACTATGTTGCCCTAAAATCCAAATCTGTGGACCGCACAATTTTAGGTGCCGCAGAATTCAAAATCTACAAACAATCTAGTTTTGTCTATCTAAGTTTTGCGATTTTGTGCAAATTTTGACATGTCAACGGCATAAAGGCATGAAAATATGTTGACCCGATCCTCATAGAGCACGTATTAGTTAATCCATTATATATGTACCCCCACATGAATGCACAATTGAATTATATTGACAAATTACCTAAAAATGACTATAAATTTTCAAATTAAAAGAAAAAGATTAACAAGAAATTGAACCATACCAGATAAATGAGTGTGATGAGTGACTGAACAAAGATTATTTTTTGTGTGGACGTATAGATTCATCAAGAATGTTTAAGAGTGCTATTTTTGTGCTCAGAGAGTGAAAACCGTAACCCTTGCCCCTTATCTTCTATTTATACTTATGGTCTATGAAAGGGGAAGAAGACCGAGTGCGGCCGCACATTTTCATGTGCGGTATGCACTCTGTTACATGGGGGATTATCTTTAGCATCTCATCTACGTCTGTACAATTTTGTGTGCGGTTGCAGATTTCACTTGCGGTCGTATATCGACCTCTTTTCTGACAGGCTCAAACTTCAGAGAGTTTATATTTTCCATTTCTCAGCCGCAAAATTATCTTGCGGACCGCACAAATCAACTGCGGTCCGCACTTCTTTCAACATTCAGCCATATTTTTGTCTGCAGTTCCTGTAAGTCATACTCAGCCCTGTAGTACACTTCAAATCAAGTTAGAACAAAAATAACACCTAACTACCAAAGGAAAAAGAAAAGAAATATGGGTTGCCTCCCAAGAAGCGCCTAATTTAACGTCGCGGCACGACGCAGAATACCATTAATTGAAATGAATGACTTCCACGACGTGGCTATCTCCAACTTTTCCCAAGTAGTGCTTCACCCTGTGACCATTGACTCGGAATACTTCATTGTTTTTATTCTTCAAGGCCAATGCACCAAAAGGTGTAACACCCACAATTTCAAAAGGACCACTCCATTTAGACTTTAGTTTCCCGGGAAACATCCTCAACCTTGAGTTAAACAACAATACAAGATCGCCCACCTTGAACTCTTTGCTCCAAATGTATTTGTCATGAAGATATTTCATCTTTTCTTTGTACAAGGACGAACATGCATACGAATGGTACCGGAACTCATCAAATTCATTCACATGTGCAACCCTCAAGTTAGCGGCTACTTCCCAATCAATATTCAATTTCTTTAGAGCCCACATGGCCTTGTGCTCAAGTTCTATTAGAAGGTGACAAGATTTTCCGAACATCAACTGGTATGGTGACATTCCGATAGGTGTTTGGTAAGCCGTCCGATAAGCCAATAGTGCATCATCAAGCTTCTTGGCCCAATCCGTCCGATTAGCATTCACCATTTTGGACAAAATACTCTTTATCACTCGGTTGGAAACTTCCACTTGACTGCTAGCTTGTGGATGATAGGGAGTCGTGACTTTATGAGTAACACCATATTTGCTAACTAAAGTGTCGAAAGCCTTGTTGCAAAAATGTGACCCCAATCGCTTATAATTGCCCGCGGAGTACCAAACCTTGTGAAAATATTCTTCTTCAAGAACACCACAACACTTCTCGCCTCATTGTTGGATAGGGAAATGGCCTAATCCTATTTGGACACATAATCCACTGCGACCAAGATGTAGGTGTTTCCACAAGAACTCACAAAAGGACCCATGAAGTCAATACCCCACACATCAAAAATATCAATCTCCAAAATGGTAGTGAGAGGCATTTCATTTTTCTTTGAGATTCCACCGGCTCGTTGACATTCATCACATCTTTTCACTAGCTCACTAGCATCCTTGTAATGAGTTGGCCAAAAGAAATTGCAACTCAGCACTTTGGCCACCGTTCTTGCTCCACCATGATGAACACCATATGGAGAAGAATGACAAGCCCTAAGAATATCACCTTGCTCTTCTTCCGGTACACATCTTCTAATCACCTCATCCGTATAAATCCGAAAGAGGTATGGTTCATCCCAATAATAACCTTGATAATCCCGTTTGAGCTTCTTTCTTTGGTTTAAAGAGAACTCATCTAGTATGATTCCACACACAAGGAAATTTGCTAGATCCGCGAACCATGGTACCTATTTCATTGAAATAGCCAAGAGTTGCTCATCGGGGAAGGAGTCATTTATTTTGAAGCCATCATGCGGCATCCCTTCCTCCTCCAAATGAGACAAGTGGTCTGCCACTTGGTTTCACTCCCTTTTCTATCTTGGATGTCAATATCAAACTCTTGCAAAACAAACACCCATCTTATCAACCGAGCTTTGGAGTCCTTCTTGCTTATCAGATAACGGAGCGTCGTATGATCTATGTGGACAATGACCTTTGCACCCATCAAGTACGGGCAGAGCTTCTGATTTGCAAACACAATGGCAAGGAGCTCTTTTTTCGTAACGGTGTAGTTGACTTGGGAACTATTCATGGTCTTACTAGCATATTAGACCGGATGAAAAATCTTGTTGATGCGTTGCCCCAAAACAGCCCTAACCGCTACATCACTTGCATCACACATTAGTTCAAAAGGGACACTCCAATTTGGAGCGGTGATGATGGGAGTAGTTGTCAACTTGAACTTCAACAATTCAAAAGCTCTCATGCAATCATCATTGAAATCGAACTTAGCATCCTTCTCAAGAAGCTTGCACAACGGGTTTACCCCCTTAGAGAAATCTTTGATGAAACACCAGTAAAATCTCGCGTGGCCTAAGAAACTCCGCACACCTTTCACCGAAGTTGGAGGTGGAAGTTTAGAAATCACCTCAATCTTTACCTTGTCAACTTCAATTCCATTCTTTGAGATTTTGTGGCCAAGGACAATGCCTTCCTCGACCATGAAATGACACTTCTCCCAATTGAGCACCAAATTTGATTCTTCACATCTTGCCAACATTTTATCCAACTTTGTAAGACAATCATCAAAAGAATCTCCAACCACCGAGAAGTCATCCATGAAAACTTCAAGGTAGTCTACCACCATGTCCGTGAAAATAGCCATCATATACCTTCGAAAAGTCACCGGTGCATTGTACAAACCAAATGACATTCGCTTGAAGGAGAAAGTACCATAAGGACATGTAAAGGTTGTTTTCTCTTGATCCTCCGGAGCAATAAGAATTTGGTTGTAGTTCGAATACCCATCAAGAAAGCAATAGAAAGCATGGCCGGACAATCTATCAAGTATTTGATCTAAGAAAGGAAGTGGAAAATGATTCTTCCTTGTGACTTTGTTGAGCTTTCGGTAGTCCATACACACCCTCCATACAGTCACCGTTCTTGTAGGAATTAACTCATTCTTGTCATTGGTGACCACCGTCATGCCCCCTTCTTTGGGAAAAATTAAACCGGAAAAGTCCACGAACTATCGGAGATGGGGTAGACAACCCCGATATCCAACCACTTGATAATCTCCTTCTTGACAACTTCTTGCATAGCCTCATTAAATCTCCTTTGATGTTCAATAGATGGTTTGGCACCTTCCTCCAAGTTTATATTATGCATGGAAAATGTGGGGATTATCCCCCGAATATCCGCCAAAGTCCACCCAATAGCCTTCTTCCTATTTTGTAGCACCACCAAAGTGGAGTCTACTTGCACGTTAGTCAAACAAGAGGAAAGAATAACCGGTAAAGTAGAACAAGAAACAAGAAATTCATACCAAAGATTTGGAGGCAATGGCTTCAACTCCAAGGTAGGAGGATCTTCAATAGAAGGCTTTGTAGGAGGAGTTGTCCTATTTTCAAGATCCAAGGACAATCTTCGGGGTGCATAGTTTTACGACCTCATTCCTTGCAAAGAGTTCACATATTCCATGAATTCATCCATCTCGTCATCATCAAAGTTGAGCAAGACATCCTCCAACATATCACCAACATTAATCATAGCACTTGATTCATCAACAATATCATCGGTTACCAAGTCCACAAAAGATCACACCTCATTGCTATTTGGTTGCCGCATGGACTTACACACATGGAAGACCACTTTTTCATCACCAACCCGGAATGTAAGTTCTCCGGCTTCAACATCACAAAGAGCCTTCCCCGTATCAAGGAAAGGTCTTCCAAGAGTAATCGATACCTCATAATCAACTTCACAATCTAGAATGACAAAATTCACCGGAAGAATGAATTTATCAACATGAACCAAGACATCTTCAATCACTCCCAATGGTCTCTTCATAGCACGATCGGCCATTTAAAAATCTCATAGAGGTGGGTCTTGGTTTCCCAATTCCCTAGGTCTTGAAAATCGAATAGGGCATCAAATTGATACTTGCCCCAAGATCATAAAGGGCTTTTTCAAACTCGACACTTCCAATTGTACAAGGAATCAAGAAAGCACCGGGATCCTCCAACTTAGGAGCCGTTGAGTGCAAAATTGCACCCACTTGATGAGTGACTTTGATGGTTTCAAAATTCATTGACCGCTTCTTTGTCACATCTTTCATAAACTTTACGTAGCCGGGCATTTGTTCCAAAGCTTCAACTAATGGCACGCTGATTGAGAGACTCTTCATCATTTGAATAAACTTCATGAATTAATTCTCGCCATTTTGCTTGGCAAGTCTTTGAGGGTATGGAGGTGGAGGCTTAGGCAATGGTTCCTTAGCCTTTTGCACTACCGGCTCTGGTATATCAATAATGTGATCCCTAGACGGGTTCACCTCCTCTTGAGTCTATTTCACACTATCATCAATATCAATTCGAACTTCATCATTTGATTGCACCACATTGTTCGGGACCTCTTCTTCATGTACCACTTGCTCATCATCCACAAGTTGCCTTTGACTTGAGGTGGGTGCATTCCCACATCTTCTACTTCTTGTAGTAACGGCCATGGCATGTCCCGTGTTGTTTCCACCATTTTGGTTTACTACCGTATCACTTGGAAGTGCCCCCTTAGGACGAGAATTTTTAGCTTGAGAGATTTGCCCTATTTGCACTTCTAAGTTGCAGATTGATGTGTTGTGTGAGGCAAGTTGGGCATCCGAATCGGTATTCTTCTCCATCATTTGCTTGAAGGTATTCTCAATACTCCCCATATCATTGTTTGAAGAACTTGTACCATGGAAAGGATAAGGAGGCGGGTTGCTCGATTGTTGATACATCAGAGGCTTTTGAAAACCCGACCCCCGGTTGCCTTGATTATTGTTCCATCCGCCTGGATTGTTACCCCCTCCCCCCCCCCTTCCCCTCCCCAATTTTCTTGATTATTTTCACTCCAATTTTCTTGATTGTTGTTGTTATGCAAATTCCAAATTCCCTTGATTGTTTCCACTACTTCAATTTCCTTGGTTGTTAGAATTCCAATTGCCTTATTGTTTTAAGGTCACCATTGTTGTTGGTTTGGGCCTTGGAAGTTGTTTCTTTTCCCTTGAAAGTTGTTCATATATTGCACCTCCTCTTCTTGTTCATTATAAGAATCATCTTAATTAAAACCACTATCCTCTTTCATATAATTCTCCACTTGATTTTGCATTTGTGAACCCTTGGTCCTTCTTTTGTTTACCATCATGTTCACCCCTTCCATGGCATTGAATTTGTTAGGATTTTGCGCTTGTTGAAGTTGAGCCTTTGCTAGTTGATTCATGGTGGTAGTCAATTCGGTAATAGCTCTTCCATGGTCATGCAACTCTTTGTGATGGTGGATCATGTTCAGATCACCTAGTGAAACATTAGCCCGGGATTGCCATGCCAATGATGTTTCCGCCATTTCATCTAAAATCTCATACGCCTTCGCATATAGCGTAGTCATAAGGTTACCACCGGCAAGTTGATTCACTACACATTGGTTGGTTGTGTTAATCCCATGATAGAAGTTTTGTTGAATCATGTTTTCCGTCATATCATTGTTGGGACATTCCTTGACCATTATTCTATACCGCTCCCAAATCTCGTGTAGTGATTCATTCGGCTCTTGCTTGAATGCCAAAATCTCATCTCGAAGTGTAGCCATGTTCCCCAAAGAGAAGAACTTAGAGATAAATGTTTCCGCCAACTCATCCCAAGTGTGAATGGAATGGTTCAGCAAACATTCCAATCAATCTAAAGTTTTCCCCCATAGAGAGAAGGGAAAAATCCTTAGCCTCAGTGTATCCTTGGAGACATTTGTTTGTTTGTTCCCCCAATAAGTGTCCACAACCCCCTTCAATTGTTTGTACGCATTTTGACTTGGAGCACCGGTGAATAAACCTTGTTGCTCTAGCAAAGTAAGCATCACATTGGTGATTTGAAAGTTGCCCGCTCTAATACAGGGAGGTACTATTGCACTAGTATATCCTTCATTAGGTAACACCCGGTGTGGAGCCGCTCGTGGTGAAGGTGGGGGTGGAGATAGGACAATGTCATGAGGCACTCGACCTCTTCTATTGGCTTGAGGTTCAAGAGGAACCTCATCAACTTTCTCATTCTCGACATCCACATCCCCCAAAGGCAAATTTCCGAGCTCATTGTTCGCCATGGTTGTACCTATGATTTCTCAAACAAGTTAGTAACACGAAAGAAAAAGAAGATATTCCAAAAATACACCCAAATATATAGCTAACACTGTTTTAACTCTCCGACAACGGTGCCAAATATTGATCACGTCCACAACACACCCCAATTAGCAATATGACGTCGTATGTAATAATTATTACCCAACTAGCAGTCGGGGTCGAATCCACTGAGAGTTATGATGGGAATTAGGAGTATATATTTGAAGTAAGTAAATGGGTTATCTATGATTGCACTTCCATAACAAGGTTT
>AWOL01S0178189.1:0-11834 GCA_000715115.1 Nicotiana otophora
AGCGAGTTAATACACACGTTATGCCAAGTAAGTAACAATGGAGTTTCAATATGAACGTCAATATAGTTCAGGGAGATTTTGGGGATACCGAATAGTTTAAGTAGAAAACTGACAAAAACGTAATAGTTTAAGAGGGTTTTAGGGTATTAACTCTAAATTTTTTATGTCAAAACTAGCATTAAGAAAGTGTTGTCCAAGCCTTCTTCAGTTTCTTAGAATAACCCTTTTGTGCCAGCATAATAACAGATCAGCGGGTGCATTGGGCATGACCCGTTTCAGGATCAAAACATTGAAGAACATATGCAAAAAGAGGCTACAATCAGATTCTCCTCCACACAGAAAGCCCCTCTTTTGTAAGTTGTCTTGACTAGCCATGTAAAGCTTATCAATTTCCTGGGAGTTCCAAAACTTCTTCACTGGGATCCATAAATTTCCTGGTTGGCTTCTTTGTTACTAACATACTAGTATATTTCATGCTAAATTGCTTGACATGAATAAAAAGAGCACGAGAGATATGCAACACTGTGATAAGTTCAGACAGCACTATGGCAGACATTTTATCCAAAACATTTGCAGAATTTCATGATCGTACAATGTTAATAATGAGATATATTAGCGAAATTTGTACGCTTAAATCTGCATTGCTCATAGCGTTTTGTGTCATTTAAGTACCTAAAGAGGAACTTTAGAATAATGCAATTGAATTGGTGAAACTCTACTGGTTGCTAATAAAATGTTTAGAGATCATGTACAATACGCAAGCTACAATTTTAGGAAATTGGGATCGCAGTAGAAGCACATTAAAATTCCTAAAACAGTTCCAATGTTTCACGCACTTTGAAATGAGAAAGGTATATCAATATTAGTCAACATATAATAACTTGAAGCGACGACCACAAAGGGGTTGGTCTAGCATTGAAAAGCTGGAGAAACAACCCTGGAAACCAGGTTAGAATCCTAGCAGAGATGACACTAGATGAATTCTTCCATTTTACCCAAGTCTCGGATGGTAGAGTTACCTGATATTTGTGTTGGTGAAAAGTATAAGGTACTGGTTTAATTAATCGAGCAGCACATAAGCTGACATAGATATCATTATTATACAACAACAATTACGCCTCACTCCCGTACAGTAACTTGAAACAACAACTTGCATAATGATACCTGCAAAAAACTGGAATCGGGAGTAATGTTCAAAGCCTAAACTGAGATAGCCATAAACACACAATTGAGTGATAGAATTGCTAGTGATTGGAATCCATACGGATTTGATGCTTCACTCAGGAAGAAAACAAGCAGAACCACTAGCCTTTAAGTGCTGTTCGTCGTGATTAATTAACTTTTGTTCAGATTAATTAATTAGCAATCCGCTCCACAACTTCAAAGTTTGATCGGGGAGAGAAAGATTCAGAAAAACAAAAGTAGAAAACAAAAAGTGATACCTCGTCAAACAGATTTGGGAACCATGTTTGCCGTGCACCTCGTCAAACAAAAAGTGGTACCTCGTCAAAAAATCTATCATTTCCTTGATCTGTCAATCTAACTTAGCTTGAGCTCAAAGACACCTCAAAAATTGCTGAACTTTTATCTGCTGTGACTTCAGCTTTCTTTATGCAGTGCTTCAATCTCTGTGCAAAACTCATATGCTGGATCTTTTAGCTGATTTTGATGAGCATAAATATCATCACCAAGCAGGCTCATCGACAAAATTTTGCAAATATAAACTGCTGCAGTTATCAGCTATACTAAATAAAACTGTGGGCTGGAACCTTGTGTATTCCAGCATCTAACATTGCTTTTCTCAAGGCAGCAGAATGATCCCACCTCTCTGCCCCAGCATAAATGCTTGAGAGTTGCACGTATCGCCCAGAATGACTCGGTTGCGACTTAAGCAATAGTTGTGCTACTTCATTTCCCAGCTCAATGGCTCCATGAAGTCTACAAGCACCCATCAGCGCACCCAAGACAGTGGCATCAGCTTTAAAAGGCATCTTTTTTATAAAGTCATATGCTTCCTGCAGTAGCCCAGCTCTCCCTAAGAGATCAACAACACAACCATAATGTTCCATCTTAGGTACAAGTCCAAATTCATGCGACATTTTTTCAAACAATTTAAACCCCAAATCAACAAGCTTGGCACGCGCACAAGCTGATAGAACTGCCACGAATGTAATATCATTTGGTTGCAGCCCCCTTGCTCTCATCTTCTCATACATCATTAATGCCTGCTTCTCTCTACCATTCAAAGCTAGGGAAGAAATCATAGCATTCCAAGCACAAACCTGCTTGATAACCATTGCATCGAATACCTTTGAAGCATATACCATACAACCCATCTTCCCATAAAACGCAATCAACGCGGTCGTCATGAAGACACTCAACTCCTCATTCTTTACCATGTAAGCATGTACTTGCCTCCCTAAATATAACGCCACACTAACATCCAAAAACGTGAAAGAAGAAAGAACACTAACAAAAGTAGCCTCATTTGGCTTCATTAAACCACACTTCACATCCTCATGAATCATCATTCGCTGGAAAAACTTAACAGCAACTTCAGAGCACCCATTCTTCATGTACCCATGAATCATACTAGTCCATGAATAAACATCTCTGTAAGGCATGCGAGAAAACATCAAAAAACCCAAACCCATATCCCCATTTTTCCCACAAGCATCAAGCATCGCATTATAGGAAACAACGCATGGTTCAGGAATTTCATCAAACATCTTGTGCGCACTCCCGAGTTCACACGCGTGAGAATACAACCCAATAAAAGATGTACACACGTAGGGGTCACTCAACACCCCTCTTCTCAAGACTTGACAGTGAAGGGGTTTGCCTATATGGGAAGCCAAATGGGGCGGGAAAGATGATGCTGCTTTGATAAGGGAAGGGAAAGTATGGCTATTTGGTTGAGCTTGATGAAAAAGCATGTGTGTGAAAAGGATGAGAGTTGTTTGAGGCTGGGAAATGTTGAGGTAAGCTCTGATGAGAGTGTTATAAAGAAGTGTGTTGATCCATTGAGAGGTAAGGAGGAGACGGCTACTGGTTGTGAGAAGGGAATGTATTTGCTTGATTTGGTTTGAGTGTTTGATGAAATGCTGCAGAAGTTGGAGCATATGTTCTGGTTTCTTTGGGTTTGGCATTCCAACAGACTAATCATGTCAGAACCTAAGCTAATACGCAGTCAAAGACATTTTTCACCCAAAGATGCATACTGCATACCACAAAACAAAAGAGAACAACCATGTTTTCACTGTCCTTCGATACTTCGGTTGCTATGTTGCAATGCTAATACTTTCTGGTTTAGTAATAGCCACCACAAAACCAATTGACTCCATATTCTACTTCATTCGAAAAGATTCAACAGCATTCTCTTTACTGTCCTTGAATGTGTCCAACAGATAAATTGAGAAAAATGACAAAAATGAAAAGGTAGGTTTGAAGTTGTCCAACCACCTCGAAGCAGTTTTAATTTTTCAAATTTGCTAAAAATAACACTTTTAATCTCTGCCAAATATTTAATAAACTCCAGTTGTTATATTCAACAAGAACTGTGAAAAATATAATTATTGAAACTCACATTTGGAGGTACAATTGTTTCTCAATTTTTGCTGTTTTTTGTAATGACCCGCCACGTCACCATGCCACATAGGCACAATTTGACATACATTAAAACCATATGGAAGCTTACATACGAGGAAAGCTAGTATTTGTGAGAAGATTTTAGAGAAGTATAGACATTTCCTTTGGAAAAACGTAGATATCTATGGATTTGCTAGGAAATTTTCTCTATAAATTACAATCTTTTTAAATGAAAAATCCTCAAGTATCTGTGTTGCCTAAGCACAAGTCTTCGAATGATTCGATTCTAGTTGCCTGGAGCAAAGTCAAAAATCTTGTTTATATGTAGGACATTTATATGATCCGTACTTGTTTATATGTGGAGCCATTTACCGAAATGTATTTGGTTGATAATATCAAGATACATGTTGTCTGTATGCCAAAAAGGAACCAAAGCAATGTTGTGTTAGCTGAAGGAAGGAATCTGTAAAAGGGACATAACGATTAATATTCAAACGACAAAGTTGTTGACCTACTGGCCAAGCAATAGGAAGCCGGCTAAGCATGCACCATCGGCTCTGAAGTTCAAATTTCGGACTTTTAAAATTAAATTTAACCTTACGGTCTCTAGTTGGTAAAGGAGCAGAGTAAAGGGAAAAGGGCATTGATGTGTATCATTGTAATGTGCTCTTTAAATACAAGTGAATTGTGTGGGAAGAAATCTCACAATATCAATAAAAATAAATGAATCATATCAAAAATTAAAGTTGTAACAATCAGAAAAATACAGTAAAGAAATCAAGAATAAAATATACTTATTTGGTGAATATTCTAATCCTAATTTAGCTTCATTATGCCCCCACAAGTTAGGGGGTGGTGGAAGACCCATAACTTGGAGACAACACTGTTAAATCCTGTACTTTGATATTAGGATGAGTCGTAGTAATCCATATGAGCTTGACGGGATTAAGACCATTCATGAGATTATAGAGGATTTGTGATTATGTTACTGTAAGACCCCGTAAGTTTAACAACATTGATACTGTTATATACATTTGATATGATATTTTGAGTGGAACATTTTTGTAAAAGAAGGTTTGAAAAATATGATTTTATATAGTTATTAATATTACTACTTTCGAATATGTTTTAAATTATACATAGAATATGAGAAAGTTTATGAGATTTTCTTTATTGTAAAAATAGAAATTATTCTCACAAGAAAAGAAGGTTATTTTTTACCATTTTAAGAATTAAGCGTACAAAAATTTATACTCTTTATATGAGATTAGGAAAACTAGAAGTTGAGAAAATATATGTATTTTTACATGTATGTTCTAATAAAATAATAGTGTATGTATTGATTTTATATGGTACCGCATGACCATGATAGTAAGGTATATAAGTTGTGTTAAAAATAAGTAGTATTTTAAGTAATTTAAGATAATTCTTAATTATGTGAATAATTAATTAATTGTAGGGATTAATTGAGAATTTTGGATAAGTACTAGGGGACAACCTCCACGTGGGAGTATGGAATTTTGGCAGCAAATTAGTGACTCTTTACTTACCTTATTAGGTGGCAAAAACTACACATAGCATTTAAACTTCTTAGAAGTGAAGATTTTATCAAGTGATTGTGATTAGATCAAATCTATTCTAGACTTCTTTTTATTTTATTTCAATAGATGTTCATTCCATTTCTCCAACAACTTGTAACATTAATGAACTTGTATATAAAGAATGAATCAAAAACGTTTAGCATCTCTTTAGTTAATAGTTAATTCCTTCATGTTGAGAATTCATGCCAACACCTTGAGGATAATTCTTTTGAATGTGATCCAAGTCTAATTCTTCATCTACGACCTTCTCGAGCTCTTATGAGCAATTAAGGTATGTTAAGGCTAATCCTTCTTTCTTTTGGCATGATCCAAGTAACGTACGTAAACGTAATGTTATTTCATAAATGGTTCTACTCTTAGTAACTAAGAAGGTCTACGTTATTCATTCCTGTAAAAGGATATTCAAGCATGTTCAAGTATGTATATAGCTCCCTATTGATGTATTTTATAAAGATATTAATGTTTATAATATAGTAATACATGCATCTTCATTCATTTACCACCGTGCTACGGCCGGTTGGGCAGTCATGCATATTCATTTACCATCATGCTACGACCGGTTGGGCAGACATGCATATTCATTTACCACCGTGCTACGGCTGGTTGAACAGTTACACATTTACCATCGGGCTACGGCTCGGGCAGTTACCACCGGTTGGACAGTTATGTATCATTATTTACCACCGGTTGGGCAGTTATGCATTTACCACCGTGCTAAGGCCAGTCGGTCAGTTACCATTGATCAGTTTGGCAGTCATGCATCATACGATATGGATAATAGTCTCAAATAGAAGCATTATATATATAAGTATGCTAAGTATGCATATACGGTGGCACTTCAGAGATTCAGGTTTATTCTTATATCTCTTTAATTAATGTTAACTTATGGATATGTTTCAGTTCTGCCTTACATACTTAGTACATTATTCGTACTGACGTTCTTTTATTAGGGACATTGCATTTATGCCTGCATGTATAAATAATCAGTTGGACGAGCCCTCATAGTAGACGAGGTTAGCATTCAGCGAAGGATCGGTAAGACTCTACTTCATTCGGAGTGCAGCCGAGTTTATAAGTCATCGTGTCAGAGTTTTGTTACAGATTTATGGGTAGGTTAGTACCCTGTCCCATTTGATGTCAAATAATCTTAGAGGCTTTATATACAGAGGTTCATTTTGTACAGTATGTCAGAGGCTTTGACGGCCCATATGTATTCATATTTTAAGAAAAATAGTTCATTGATACAATATTTTCCTACTTACAGTTGTACATTATGAGTTGTGGCCATGTGAGCCCAGGATAGTTACAAAAGGAATGAGTTCAGCTAACTCAACCTATGTATGTTCTAGTTTTGGTCGAACGATCATGAGTTACAGAGTGATTCGTTCGGGCCAGCACGGCACCAGACGCCAGCCATGCCTCTTCGGGTTTGGGGCGTGCCAAAGTGGTATCAGAGCAAGTCGTAAAGTCGTACCTAGTAGAGTCTCACTTATGGGTATGTTGCGCGGCATTTTTATAATTGAGAGGCTATAGGGCATTTAGGAAATGTTACCTTTCTTTTGTTTCCAGATCGTTCTATAGAGCTGAGTCGTAAGAAGTCAGTATGAAGCTTTTGCCAGATTTTGTATGCACCAGAGGTGCATGTATCACAGTAGAGATTTAAGGTGTAATTTTCATCTATGTGTAAGGGAGGTTATGAAAGAAACATAAGATACGATGCGAGACTGAAAAGTGAGTAAGGTAAAGGTGAAGAAGATACGAGATACTCAAGTACAAAATATTGTGAATAGTTGAGGCTTCAGATAGAGGTTGGATTTTAGTTTAGTATACAGAGGAGACCCTAGCAAAAGTTTTGTAAATCACTAAGAGTTAACATTCGAGGACGAATGTTTATAAATGAGGGAAGGATGTTACATCCCGTACTTTGATATTAGGATGAGTCATAGTAATCCATATGAGCTTGAAGGGATTAAGACCATTCATGAGATTATAGAGGATTTGTGACTATGTTATTGTAAGACCCCGTAAGTTTAACAACCTTGATACCATTATATACATTTGATATGGTATTTTGAGTGGAATATTTTTATAAAAGAAGGTTTGAAAAATATGATTGTATATAGTTATTAATATTACTACTTTCGAATATGCTTTAAACTATACACAGAATATGAGAAAGTTTATGAGATTTTCTTTATTATAAAGATAGAAGTTATTTTCTCACAAGAAAAGAAGGTTGTCTTTTACTATTTTAAGAATTAAGCGTACGAAAATTTATACTCTTTATATGAGATTAGAAAAATTAGAAGTTGAGAAAATATATGTATTTTTACATGTATGTTTTAATAAAATAATAGTGTATGTATTGATTTTATATGGTACCACATGACCATGATAGTAAGGTGTATAAGGTGTGTTAAAAATAAGTAGTATTTCAAATAATTTGGGATAATTCTTAATTATGTGAATAATTGATTAATTGTAGGGATTAAGTGAGAATTTTAGATAAGTACTACAGGACAACCTCCACGTGGGAGTATGGAATTTTGGCAGCAAATTAGTGACTCTTTACTTATCTTATTAGGTGGCAAAAGCTACGCATATAGCATTTACACTTCTTAGATGTGAAGATTTCATCAAGTGATTGTGATTAGATGAAATCTATTCTAGACTTCTTTTTATTTTATTTCAATAGGTGTTCATTCCATTTCTCCAACAACTAGTAACAGCAATGAACTTGTGTATAAAGAATGAATCAAAAATGTGTAGCATCTCTTTAGTTAATGGCTAATTCCTTCATGTTAAGAATTCATGCCAACACCTTGAGAATAATTTTTTTGAATGTGATCCAAGTCTAATTCTTCATCTACGACCTTCCCGAGCTCTTATAAGCAATTAAGGTATGTTAAGGCTAATCCTTCTTTCTTTTGGCATGATCCAAGTAACGTACGTAAACGTAATATTATTTCATAAATGGTTATACTCTTAGTAATTAAGAAGGTCTACGTTATTCATTCCTGTAAAAGGATATTCAAGCATGTTCAAGTATGTATATATCTCCCTATTGATGTATTTTATAAAGATATTAATGTTTATGATATAGTGATACATGCATCTTCATTCATTTACCACCGTGCTACGGCCGGTTGGGCAGTCATACATATTCATTTACCATCGTGCTACGACCGGTTGGGCAGACATGCATATTCATTTACCACCGTACTACGGCTGGTTGGACAGTTACACATTTACCATCGGGCTACGGCCGGTCGGGTAATCATGCATTTACCACCGGGATACGACCGGTCGGACAGTCATGCATTTACTACCGGGCTACGGCCGGTTGAGCAGTTACCACCGGTTGGGCAGTTATGCATTTGCCACCATGCTACGGCCAGTCATGCAATTACCACTGATCAGTTGGGCAGTCATGCATCATACGATATGGATAATAGTCTCAAAGAGAAGCATTATATATATAAGTATGCTAAGTATGCATATACGGTGGCACTTCAGAGATTCAGGTTGATTCTTATATCTCTTTAATTAATGTTGACTCATGGATATGTTTCAGTTCTGCCTTACATACTCAATACATTATTCATACTGACGTCCTTTTATTGGGGACACTGCATTTATGCCTGCAGGTATAGATAATCAGTTGGACGAGCCCTCATAGTAGACGAGGTTAGCATTCAACGAAGGATCGGTAAGACTCCATTTCATTCGGAGTGCAGCCGAGTCTACAAGTCATCGTGTCCGAGTTTTGTTACAGATTTATGGGTAGGCCGGTACCCTGTCCCATTTGATGTCAAATAATCTTAGAGGCTTTGTAGATAGAGGTTCACTTTATACAGTATGTCAGAGGTCTTGACGACCCATATGTATTCATGTTTTAAGAAAGATGGTTCACTGATACAATATTTTCCTACTTACAGTTGTACATTATGAGTTTTGGCCATGTGGGCCCAAGATAGTTACAAAAGGAATGAGTTCAGCTAACTCGACCTATGTATGTTCTAGTTTTGATCGAACGATCATGAGTTACAGAGTAGTTCGCTCAGGCCAGCACGACACCAGGTGTCAACCACGCCTCCCCAGGTTTGGGGCGTGACAGACACATTGGGTTTGTGCTTTGGATAAGGGCTTTGTAAGTGGATCGACAAGCTGGTCAATAGAGTGAACATGAACTACGCGGAGTTGTTGACGCTGAACTTGATCTCTAACAAAATAAAAATCAATGGCTATGTGTTTCATTCGACTGTGGAAAATTGGAATTCGGCACAAGTAGGTGGTGCCAATTTTGTCACAGTAGATAGTTGGTACATCCTCAATAGAAATATGAAGCTCTTTAATAGATTGGTGAGCCAATTTGTCTCAGCAACAACATGAGCAATAACACGATACTCAGCCTCAGTTGAAGATCGCACGACTTTTCTCTGTTTCTTTGACGACCAACTGATGGATGTTGAACCAAGATAGATAACATAAGCAGAAGTAAATGTATGATCATCTTGGTCACCTGCCCAATCGGCATCGGCATAGACGTGGAGGGCAATAGTCGAGTCACGACGAAAAAAAAGTTCGTGATGGATAGTTGATTTGAGATACCAAAGGAGGCGCTTCACTGCTTTCCAGTGTATATGAGATGGTTGATGCATTAATTGGGAGAGCTTATTAACAGCAAAACTTATGTCGGGTCTAGTAAATGCAAGGTACTGGAGTTTGCCAATTGCACTTCGATATTGTAATGCATCTGTAGAAGAGGATCCATCATTCAATCGAAGTGAACTTGTGGAGGATAAAGGTGTAGAGACACCATGACATTCCTGCATAGAGAAATCCTGCAAGACATCCATTATGTACTTGGTCTGAGAAAGAAATAAGCCATCCGGGTGAGGAATTACTTCAACGCCCAAGAAAAAAATGTAGGGGGCCAAGATCTTTGAGAGAGAAACGGTTGGAGAGTGCCCCCTTAATATTGTTAATGGCCTGCAAATTATTTCTTGTAAGAACAATGTCATCTACATAGACGAGCAAGAAAAGAACAAACGTCCTGAGCATGTAAGGTGAATAAAGAGTGGTCAGAATGAGCCTTGCAAAAACCAGCAGAGATGAGAAAATTTGTAAGCTCAGTGTACCAAGCATGTGTGCCTGCTTTAGGCCATAAATGGCCTTGTTCAATCTGCAAACATAATTCGAGTAATTAGGATTCTCAAAACCTTTGGGTTGTTTCATGAAGACTTCCTCTGTCAATGTACCTTGTAAAAAGGCATTGTTTATATCTAATTAATTCGGGCCACATGTTTTGTGTGGCGATGACAAGTACTATTCGTACTGTTGCTGGTTTGACAACGGGACTAAAGGTGTCAGCATAATCGATTCCAGACCGTTGAGTGAAATCTTTTGCAACAAGTCGAGCCTTGTAACGTTCAATCGAACCATTAGCTTTACGCTTGCTATGAAATATCCATTTATTCTCCACTATATTTTGGTGATCCGATTGTGGGACAAGATCCCATATTTTGTTGGTCATGAGAGTTTCAAACTCACTTTGCATAGCTTTTCTCCACTAGGGGTCCTTGGATGTTTGTTTGACTGTAACTGGTGGTATTTGGGATGTAAGGGTGGCCATGGACGTGTACTTTGGGTTGGGCTTAATTATTTGATGTTGGGAGCGAGTGACAGGGCGACGTGGTGGTGGAGGTTGGTTAGTCTTAGAAGAGATATCAAGTTTAGTTGACTCGTGCTGTTGGGGAATAGAATCTGAAGAAGAGTGTATGTGTGAAGTAGCATGGGAAGCACATTGAGTAGTAGGGGAAGAAGCATCAAAAGGGGAAGAATTTACTTGATTGTGTTGGACACCATTGCATTCTGACTGAGGGCACACAACTATTGACTGAGCAGTAAAGTCATTTGTACGAAAAGGAAAGCTTGGATCTTTGTGTGGATGTGGACTACATAATTTAATAAGAGAAAATATGGTATGATCTGGTGAATTTCGAGAAGAAGACAATGTATCTGAATTGGATGTGGAATTAAACCAGGAGATATTATGAGAGGATCCTTTATATTTGGAAAAAATATTTTCCAAGAACTTGACATCTCTGGAGAAATATAGTTTTGAGGATTCGGGATCAAAGCACTGATGACTGTGAAAGTGGGTAGAAAATCCTAAATAGACACATGGTGTAGATCTTGGTTCTAGTTTATTTTTGGTATATAGTTTTAGCCAAGGATAGCATAGACAACCAAACGTAAAAATTGAGGAAATATTATGAGGGGTGCCGAAGAGAGCTTGATATGGGAAAATATTACCAATGGATGGTGTAGAAAATCTATTAATTAAATAAACAATATTTTGGCAAGCAAAACTCCAAAATTGTGGCGGTAGAGATGCTTGGTGAAGCAGGGTTCTTCCAGTTTCAATAATGTGCCTATGACGTCTTCTAGCTAAGGCAATTCTTTGAGGGATATATGGGGGAGAGGATAAATGTTGAATACCAAATTCAGCAAGAAGTGATTTTAGTCCTTTAAATTCTCCTCCTCCATCCGAATAAAGGGTGAGGATCTTAGTATTGAAAAAGTTTTCAATGAGTGGTCGAAATTCTGAAAAGACCTTGAAGACATCACTTTTCTGTTTAA
>AWOL01S0178213.1:0-23921 GCA_000715115.1 Nicotiana otophora
GGGACTCATGAGCAAAAACGATTTCGACATGCCAATCAGGCCCACGGAGGCACCGAGGTTATCGGAGTACAATTTCAGCATCGATGTTGCCGACATCGTATCAGCCATCAGACGCATCAAAGATACCAAGTGGCCTCGGCCATTGAAGTCTGATCCTTCCCAAAGAGACCCCAACCTGATGTGTAAGTATCATGGCACCCACGGTCATAGGACTAAAGATTGGCGACAGCTAAGGGAAGAAGTGGTTTGGTTATTCAATAAGGGACACCTCTGAGAATTTCTAAGTGATCGAGTTAAAAAGCACTTAAGGAATAGGGATTCCAACAAGCAGACCGAGCAAGAGGAAAGAGGAACCTTAGTACGTCATCAACATGATCATCGGTAGAGTCGACATCCCCAGGGGTCAATGCTGAAGTGCACTAAGGTGTCCATTACAAGGGAAAGGCGAACTCGAGATTACATGTCAGAGGGGACCATCTTTTTCAACGATGAAGACGCTGAAGGCATCGTACAACCGCATAACGATGCCCTGGTAATTTCTGTACTCATAAATAAAACTCGAGTTAAGCGTGTGTTGATTGATATAGGTAGCTCAGCCAATAGCATCAGATCGAGGGTCGTAGAGCAGTTGGATCTACAAGACCAAATAGTGTCCGCGGTCCGGGTCTTAAACAGATTTAACATGACATGTGAAACTACTAAAGGGGAGATAATGCTGCCGGTGAACACCGCCGGAACCATTCAGAAAATGAAGTTCTACGTCATCGAGGGGGATATGAGGTATAATGCTCTATTCAGAAGGCCATGGGTTCACAACATGAGGGAAATACCCTCGACACTGCACCAGGCGTTGAAGTTCCCCACACCAGGAAGAATCAAAATAGTTTACGGAGAATAGCCGACCGCAAAAGAAATGTTCGCGGTCGATGAGGTGATCCTGATGTCCTCCCTCTCAAAATCAAAGAACTCGGAGTCAGTTAGGAAAGACGAGGTATACAAACTCCTTAAAATAGGTCTCATTAGAGAAGTTAAGTACCCATATTGGTTAGCAAACGTAGGGGTAGTTCCTAAAAAGGGAAGTAAATTAAGAATGTGCGTAGATTACAAAGACTTGAACAAGGCATGCCCTAAAGATAATTTTCCTTTGCCTAACATCGATCGCATGATCGATGCGATGGCCGACCACGAGATACTCAGCTTTCTCTATGCCATTTTCGGGTACAACCAAATCTGGATGGACCCGGGCGATCAAGAAAAAACTTCCTTCATCACTAAATTCGGCACCTATTGTTATAACGTAATGCCATTCGGACTAAAACATGCAGGTGCCACTTACCAATGCCTAGTAAACCGGATGTTCGAAGAACAAATAGGAAAATCAATGGTGGTTTACATTGACGACATGTTAGTTAAGTCCCTGCGAGCAGAGGACCATTTGGAACATTTGCAAGAAACCTTCAACATACTGAATAAATACAATATGAAGTTGAACCCGGAGAAATGCGTATTTGGGGTCAGGTCCGGGAAGTTTCTTGGATTCATAGTGTCCAACTGAGGGATCGTGATCAATCCTGACAAAATCAAAGCTATAGACAACATCACCATGGTGGAAAATGTCAAGGTCGTTCAAAAGCTAACCGGACGCATAGCTGTCTTGGGTCGGTTCATATCAAGGTCCTCCGATAAGAGCCATCGGTTCTTCTCATTATTGAAGAATAAGAATAACTTTTTGTGGACGCCGGAGTGCCATTAAGCTTTGGAAGAACTCAAACGGTACTTTTTGAGTCCACCTTTGCTTCATACTCCTAAGGAAGACAAGCAGTTGTACCTGTACTTAGCGGTATCCGAGATAGAGGTAAGTGGAGTCTTAGTCCGGGAGGAGGAAGGTACGTAATTTCCTATCTATTATGTTAGCAGGACTTTAGGCGAGGCCGAAACAAGTTACCCTCACCTGGAGAAATTGGCGCTCGCTTTGCAAAGTGCCTCCGGGAAGTTAAAGCCATATTCACAATCCCATTCCATATGTATCGTAACTACTTACCCATTGAGGAACATAATGCACAAACCCGATCTCTCGGAACGATTGGCCAAATGGGCCGTGAAAATTAGCGGGTACGATATCTAATATTGACCTCGAACCGCCATCAAATCACAAGTTTTGGCAGACTTCGTGGCTGACTTCACGCCGGCCTAAATACCCGCAGTCGAAAAGGAATTATTGTTAACCTCGGGGACCTACTCAGGAGTCTGGACCCTCTTTACGAACGGTGCCTCAAACGCAAAGGGGTCCGGACTCGGCATCATATTGAAGCCGCCTACGGGTAACGTAGTTAGGCAATCTATAAGAACTGTGAAATTGACTAAGAATGAGGCTGAGTATGAGGCCATGATTATAGGTCTCTAATTGGCTAAAAGCCTGGGGGCAAAGTGATCGAAGCGAAATGTGATTCCCTCCTTGTGGTAAATCAAGTCAATGGGACATTCGAAGTGATAGAGGAAGGAATGCGAAGATACTTGGATAAACGACAGGTAACGTTGCATCGATTCAAGGAATGGACCCTACAACACGTGCCCCAAGATCAAAATAGCAAAGTCAATGATCTGGCTAACTTGGGGTCATCGGTTGATGATGATGAATTCAGCTCGGGAACGGTCGTACAACTCATGAAATCAGTAGTGGAAGAAGGCCATGCCGAGATAAACTCAACGATTTTAACTTGGGACTGGAGAAACAAGTATATAGATTACTTGAAAACTAGGAAGTTGCCCTCGGATCCCAAAAAAACAAGAGTTCTGCGCACGAAGGAAGCCAGGTTTAGCCTGTCCGAAGATACTCTATTCAAAAGAATGTTTGATGGCCCACTCGCCATATGCTTGGGGTTGGGAGACACTGAATATGTTTTGAGGGAAGTTCACGAAGGCACCTGCGGAAACTATTCGGGAGCAAAATCGTTGGTTCGTAAGATAATCAGAGCCGGGTATTACTGGATCGACATGGAGAAAGATGCAAAGGACTTTGTGCGAAAATACGACGGCTGTCAGAGGCACGCACCAATGATCCGTCAACCCGGGGAGTTACTACATTCGATCATGTCACCTTGGCCGTTCATGAAATGAGGAATGGACATCGCCGGTCCCCTACCATAGGCACCAGGTAAGGCTCAATTTATACTATTTATGACTGACTATTTCTCTAAATGGGCCGAAGCTCAATCGTTCGATAAGGTCCGGGAAAAATAAGTCATCGACTTTGTTTGGGACCACATAATATGTTGGTTCGGTATACCGGTCGAAATAGTATGTAATAATGGGAAGCAGTTCATCGACAGCAAGGTAAGCAAATTTTTTGAGGACTATAAGATCAAAAAGATCTTGTCAACACCCTATCACCCTAGTGGGAACGGACAGGAAGAGTCAACGAACAAAACCATCATGCCAAAGCTTAAGAAAAGGTTGAATGATTCCAAAAGAAAATGGAAGGAAATTCTGCCCGAAATCTTGTGGGAATACCGCATGACCTCAAAATCCAGTACTGGTGCCACTCCGTTTTTGTTGGTCTACGGAGCTGAAGCACTAATACTGGTTGAGGTAGGAGAACCGAGCATCAGGCCCCGATATGCAACCGATGAATCAAATGGTGATTTCATGAGCACGAGCCTGGAACTACTGGATGAGAGGTGCGAGGTCGCCCTAGTCCGGTTGGCCACCCAGAAGCAGCGGATAAAAAGATATTGTAACCAAAGAGCTAACCTCCAACACTTTAATATCGGGAATTTGGTGTTGAGAAGAGTAACTGAAGACCCGAAACCCGAACGAATGGAAGATGGGACCGAATTGGAAAGGACCATATCGAGTAATCAGTATTACCAGTAAAGGTTCATATAATCTCGAAGCAAGAAACGACGCACAAGTACCAGATAACTAGAACGTGACTCACTTAAAACGATACTACTGCTAAGGTATGACCTCATTCAGTTTCTTTTTTTTTTTACATTACGAATTGGGCTAACACTTGCAGGCAACAACCAAAGAAGAATGTAGTTGTTAGGTTTGAAATCACGCGTTGCACTATTTTTCTATTGAACCGGTTTTGTCCCAAATGGGTTTACTGGTAAGGTTTTTAATGAGGCAATAATAAATCGTGATAACTTAGAGTCGAAGATCGGTTTTAATTCGGAGTCAATAGTCAAATCAACTATATCCGAGCCTTCTCGAAGATCGACCTCGAATACTAGGGGCCATCATCTTCGGGTCAAGATTTTTAACAAGGAAGGAAACTTTGTGTTTGAACAGTCTAGGCTCGGTGGATAGGATTTATCGTAAGGGCCAAACAGTCAAATGAACTGTGCCCGCGTAGGCCAGTGATAAGTAGGGATTGTGACCACTTATTTTCTCTCTTTTACTTGCATTTTAGCTCAAAAATACTTAAAGGTATTCCCGGGAACTAATAAAATGTGCTTTCGTGCAGGAATATTGGAAGACGAGCCAAAAAAGTCAAAATCAACTCATAAAGGACCAAAACAAGGCAAAAAGGCCCACAGTGCGGACCGCACAATATTGTGTGCGGTCGCAGAATAATGAAACATCACTGTCAATGTACTTTAGAGTATGCGGACCGCACAATTATTGTGCGGCCGCAGAAGAGGAGATTCAGAGAGTTAGTTTTTGGGCAGGCTAAAAATATGCAGACCGCACCATAATTGTGCGGCCGCAGGATGACAAGTGCGGTCGTACTCATAATTTTACGGTCCGCAGAAGAGAAGAATCAGAGAGCCATGTTCCAGTTCAAGTGTGTGGCCGCACTTAGAATTGTGCGGTCCACACAATCAAATGAAGTGTGGCTGCATCCCACTTTTATGTGACCGTAGAAAGCCCAGTTGACCAGTCAAGCTCAGAGTGCGGACCGCACAACCTCCACAGGGGCATTTTTGTTAGATATTTTTAGCTTAGTATAAATAGATGTTTTTGTCATTTTTAGGGTAAGTTTTGTTTTGGGAGAGAACCTGAGCCATTTTTCTTTACTGTTTTGAGTAATATTGTACTAGATTAGCTTCTAAACATTAGATTTTCTTTCCCTAATCAATTATTATGCATTCTATGTTAATTTCTTCTTGTATTTCTTCATTTTTCACGAGTAGCTAAATTTTTAGCTAGGGTAGTGGCTCAACCGTAGTGTGGGTACTTAATGAGTATTTGATTTAGGACTTGTTTGTGATTGGGTTAGTGATATTTAGCCTAGTTCTTTCTTGAATTCAAGAATTAATGGTTACAAACATTGATTCATGCCTAATTGACCTAGTCTCTACTTGAGAAAGAGAGACTAAGTCTAGGAAATCTTGGCTAACAAGAAATTGGAGTGAACTCAAAAACTTGAAATTGATGTCGCGCAAACTCACACCACAAATATAGGTAGTGAGACGGTCGAAGCAATAATAAAACCCAACACAAATATAGGTAGTGAAGGGTCCCAATTCTAACTCCCTGAGGATTCGACCCCGACTTGCGTTGGGTTTTATTATTGCTTCAATCGCCTCACTACCTATATTTGTGGTGTGAGTTTGGGCGACATCAATTTTAATTTCTTGAGTTCACCTCAATTTCTTGTTAGCCAAGTTTTCCTAGACTTAGTCTCTCTTTTTCAAGTAGAGACTAAGTCAATTAGGCATGAATCAATGTTTGCAACCATTAGTTCTTGAATTCAATCAAGAACTAGGCTAAATATCACTAACCCAATCACAAACAAGTCCTAAATCAAACACCCATTAAGTACCCACACTAGGGTTGGACCACAACCCTAGCTAGAAATTTAGCTACTCACGAAAAATAAAGAAATACAAGAAAAAATTAAGATAGAATGCATAATAATTGATTAGGGAAAGAAAATCTAATGTTTAGAAGCTAATCTAGTACAATATTACTCAAAACAGTAAAGAAAAATGGCTCAGGTGCTCTCCCAAAATAAAACTTACCATAAAAATGACAAAAAGTTCTATTTATACAAAGCTTAAAATATCTGACAAAAATGCCCCTGCGAGAGTTGTGTGGTCCGCACTCTGAGCTTGACTGGTCAACTGGGCCTTCTACGATCGCATAAAAGTGGGATGCAGTCGCACTTCATTTGATTGTGTGGACTGCACAATTCTGAGTGCGGCCGCACACGTGAACTTGGACTGGAACATGGCTCTTTGAATCTCCTCTTCTGCGGCCGCACAATAATTGTGTGGTCCTCATACTCTGAAGGACATTGACAGTGATGTTTCATTGTTCTATGGCCGCACACAGTATTGTGCGGTCCGCACTCTTGGCCTTTTTGTCTTGTTTTGGTCCTTGTCCATTTTTGACTCCTTTATGAGTTGAATTTGACTTCTTTGGCTCGTCTCCCTATATACTTGCACGAAATCACATTTTATTAGTTCTCGGGAATACCGTTAAGTATTTGTGAGCTAAAACGTATGTAAAAGAGAGCAAATAAGCGGTCAAAATCCCTACTTATCAGTTCTCCCAAACTTAAGCCTTTCCTTGTCCTCAAGCAATTAAGGCAATTCCCGCCTCCACTAGAAAAAGGGATATTTTAGTTGGCCTAAGGTGAATCAATCACACATCAATTGGGACCAACAATTACCCACAATACGTATGAATTATCAACAATGCAATGATTTGACTTTTTGAGTACAATAGTTCTAATGTGACACTAGAGCATCAAGAGTTGACTTTATTCATCAAGGAAGCTCGCTCTTTCATGTAGGTCATTGTGGATCCCAAACTCCTCCTCCTCTAATCTCCATTAGCATATCTCGCTTTAGAATGTAACACTCGATGCAAGGATTGCGAAAAGTTCGCTCATCTCTCTCAAAAGAATGTCACAAGTCCGATTCTAAGTACCATAAGCTTGCCTCTTATATAAATCACCACTAATGTAAGCTCACTCAACTTGAAATCATGTAGGTCTTTTGAGGGATGTAATGAAGGCTTTTGGACTAAGGTAGGACTTGTTGGAATAGAATGGTTTCATCTCTCCTTAAGCACTCTATTTTCTCTTCTTCTTTTTTGGCTCATACTTTGTCAACTCTTTGATCAATTCCTTTTTCCTCGGGGGAACTAGAGAGACGTAACTTCACTCTTTCTTGGTCATGACATTTATTTTTCTCCTTTTCTATTTACTCCATGCCTTTCATTATTGTTTTCTTTGAATCCCTTTAACTTTCCCTTATTCACTTTCTTTTTGGCATTTTTCTTTTTGTTCTTTCTTTCTTTTCTTTGCCTTCCCTTTTCTTCCTTTCTTTCTCTTCTTTGTACCTTTTATCAATTTCAAACTCCTCGTCTCTCCCCCAAACTTATGTTTTGCCAATTGTTTCTCAAGAATGCTAAGGAAAGATTGGGTGCCAAGAGAGGGTCATTACAAAACGGACAAAGGCTTGTAATGTGGTTATTGAAAGAACAAAAAAAAAGGCTTAGGTTAAATGGGTTGAATAGGGATATCACATTGGTAGGCCATGGAAGATTTCAAACTTCAAATCGGATCAAGGAGAGCCTACAATCATTTCTCAAGCCAAGCTACACTTAGAATTTTGCCTAGAAAAACATTCAGGGTAAGTTCTAGACTATTAGCACGGGAACTTGGACTTGCAATTCAATACCTCCCATTTCACACTGCTGGATTGCTAAAGATAACGGAGTCGAGGGCCCACAACAATCCTAGTTAAGATTGAGAATCACAAATGGCTCGACTGAACCACTCGATGATTGTTTAAGTCAATACAAGAGTCAAAAGGTCACAACTAGAGCTATTTTATGCCAACAACTTTGTTTTTAACCATACGGTCGGAGGTAGATGTGTTGGTACCAAGTGAAGCAAGCTTGAGACCCTTTTATTCATTACTACTATATTTGCCTAAACATAAAAGAAAATGGACTCAATCCCATAAGAAGTTTGTCACGTCATCCATCGTTGGGAAGAGCCACCCGGTTCACACAAAATCCACCTTTGGAAAGAACCGTGGCATTAAGAAAACCAAAGGCTTATTGATCACTCAAATGTAAAAAGAAGCTAACAAATCAAAAAGAAACTACTAAAGTAAATAATAAGTTATACTACTAAGAAAGACAAAGTAAAGAAGCTACGAAATAAACTACGGAAAGAAAGATAAATGAATATATACATAAGGAAGACTGAATATATACATCAAACGAAGGGGGAGAATATATGCATACCAAAGAGAAAATAAAGATAAAGGAAAATAATAGTATAAGAGTTATTACAGGCCACATGTCAATGTCAATCAATCAAAATAGACCACCCCACGAATAAAAATAAGCATTCTCCCCAATGCTTAACAAAAATAAGAACAAGGAAAGGTAGAGAGTTAAGAGAACTCCCTATGTGGTCTCAGTCTGCATGGGATCCGCAACACCCTCTGTCTCCTCTAGTTGTATCTCATCATCACCTGGCTGAGGGACAATAGGGTTGCTGAGCATCTGGATCATCTCCTCAGCAGTGTGGGCAGTCGCAATCGGCTCCACAGACTTGCTGGCTGCTATATGTGATGCCTCTGGTACTGCTGGTGCTTCTTGTGTTGCTGGGTCTGAAAGTGCTCCCTCCATAAGTAAGTCCAGTGGTAGATCTCCTGCAGATGCGCAACCACTTTTCTCAACTTGTCAACTGAACTCTTCAATGCCTGAGACTTCCGCATCTTCTTTGTTTGCTTTCTCAACTCCTCAATGACCTCCCCATGCGCCACTAGATTCTTTCTAATTACCATTGGTAATTTTACATTGGGGGAGGAAGTGGACAATGATCAAAAATTGATGTCTCCCAAACTCACACCACAAATATAGGTAGTGAGGCAGTGGAAGCAATAATAAAACCCAACGCAAGTCGGGGTCGAATCCTCAGGGAGTTAGAATTGGGATTAGGTATATATTTAGTGTAATTGTACGATATGCCTTAGATTACACTTCCACATTCTTGTTTGTTGTTTCTACTTCTACTTTAAACTATTAATTGTAATTATAAAACTAGAAGACAATATTTTTTGTTTTGATTTTTTTCCAAATGATAAAATATCTAGGGTCGTGACGTCCACCTAGGTGGTTACCTAATGCGTTGTAAAATCTAGGGAAAGTTTGATTAGTCGGGGTTGTAATATAGCAATCACACGCAATTACCCACTTTATACCTCTCGATAGTTTGAGTGATTTTGTCCAAATTGGCTTTCTCAAGTCCAAATGGCTATTGCACAAAACAAGTGATAAATGCTCAAGTCGAGTCTTACTATCTCTAGATTCAACCCTTTAAATTGGGGCTATAAATTTCTTGAGTTCACCCCAATTTCTTGTTAGCCAAGTTTTCCTAGACTTTGTCTCTCTTTCTCAAGTAGAGACTAAGTCAATTAGGCATGAATCAATATTTTCAACCATTAATTCTTGAATTCAAGAAAGAACTAGGCTAAATATCACTAACCCAATCACAAACTAGTTCTAAATCAAACACTCATTAAGTACCCACACTAGGGTTGGGCCACAACCCTAGCTAAAACATTAGCTACTCATAAAAAATGAAGAAATACAAGAAGAAATTAAGATAGAATGCATAATAATTGATTAGGAAAAGAACATCTAATGTTTAGAAGCTAATCTAGTACAATATTACTCAAAACAGTAAAGAAAAATGGCTCAAGTACTCTCCCAAAACAAAACTTACCCTAAAAATGACAAAAAGTTCTATTTATACTAAGCTGATATTTATTTATACTAAGCTGAAAATATCTGACAAAAATGCCCCTGCGGAGGTTTGTGCGGCCGTACAATTTTGTGTGTGGTCCGCACTCTGAGCTTGACTGGCCAACTGGGCCTTTTGCGGTCGCATAAAAGTGGGATGCGGCCGCACTTCATTTGATTGTGTGGCCGTACACTTGAACTTGAACTGGAACATGGCTCTCTGATTCTTCTCTTCTGCGGACCGCACAATTATGAGTGCGGCCGCACTTGTCATCCTGCGGCCGCATAATTATGGTGCGGTCCGCATATCTTCAGCCTGCCCAAAAACTAACTCTCTGAATCTCCTCTTCTACGGCCGCACAATAATTGTGCGGTCCGCATACTATGAAGGACATTGACAGTGATGTTTTATTGTTGTGCGGCCGCACACAGTATTGTGCAGTCCGCACTATGGGCCTTTTTGCCTTGTTTTGGTCCTTGTCCATTTTTGACTCCTTTATGAGTTGATTTTGACTTCTTTGGCTCGTCTCCCAATATTTCTGCACGAAAGCACATTTTATTAGTTCCCGGAAATACCTTAAAGTATTTTTGAGCTAAAACGCAAGTAAAAGAGAGTAAATAAGTGGATAAAATCCCTAGTTATCAGCTACCTCAGCCATAATACGAGCTTTTACAAGCTTTCAATCTTGTACGTTACACACAAAAATGAAAGAAAGTTTCTACCTTGCTAACAAACATTTTGTTTTCTTCTTAAAAGCATCAAGCCTAAGGGCTATTCCTACCCGGGAACTATCGAGCCCAAGGGCCACCCTTATCCGAGCCCAAAGGGCTACCCCCACTCGGGGACTGTCATCCGAGACAAGTTCGGGTGGCTCGGATTATCGAAACCCGGAGGCACAAAACCTATTAGGCAGTGCCCAAACCTAAAAAGATACGGTCACCCTAAAAATGGTTCGGAGACGTACAAATCCCGTAATCAAAACATAAGGCATTCAACAAAATTCTAAACTTGTTCAAAGGTTACCCTCGGAAACGTTATAGTCTAGAAACATTTAAACAATCATCTTGGGAAAAATTCCAGTTACTCCGAGCTTCCATAAGTTCAAACAAAAATTGCATCGAGGACAGTCTTGTTTGGACCTTCGAAAAATGACTTATTACTATGTTTGATTATGTGCTGAGGCATTAGAAATATTTTTAATTAAAAAAGATGCTAGAGATAATAGACTTGAAAATTGCCAAAACAGAAAACTTTATATATTCCAGAATATCTTTACAAAGACCAATTAAAAATGGCCTCAACAAAATATATGTACAAGATACAAAAACAAAAACAATCCTAAGGCATCTTCGCCTGGTCTTCACCGGAGCCCGACTCGGCATTAGAACCGTCGGGGCCTTTGGATTCTTCAGAGCCCTCGGATCCCTCTTTATCTCGGGGTTCAGCTAGCCTCTTAGCCCCGACCCCGAGTCTTTTTTCCTCTTCGATCTCGGCAGATAGATCGAAGCCTCGAGCATGTATTTATTCGAGGGTCTCTCATTAGGAAAGCCGCCTCGCATACTCAGCAGTAGTCTTCAGGTGAGCCTTGGTTTCTTCAACATCGGCCTTATATTGGTCCACCATCTCGTTAGTATCAGCCGAGGTTGCTTCCAACTTGGACCTCATTTTTTCAAGCTCCCTGGCAAGGGCATCCCGTTCAGCGATGGCCGAGCCCAGTTGAGCTTGGAGGTCCTCATTTTGTCGAGCCCGTACATCGGCCTTCTCCTTCGCACCCAAAGATAAACTTCCAACCAAGAAAGCTTGGTCTAGGCAGTCTCCTTCTCTGAGGCCAGCAGGTCCATCTTATTTTTCCACCCGTCAGCCATCACTTGGATCTCATCTATCTCCTTGTGGAGTTGGTCGATCTTATGCGGGACCTGCGAAGTATTGTTATTTTCTTCTGCGACCGGACCTTCGTTTCTAACTTCGAAAACCTTTACCTTTTCCACCAAGTTGGCATGCTCCTGCCTTAAGGTCGATGCCTTTTTCTAAGCCACATCCATCTCGCCCTAGATGTTCTTGGCGACCCCCCCCCCNTCGGTGACCCCCTCTTGTTGCTCGCTAAGAAGCTTGTACATGTCCTTTTTTGGGCAAGCTCCTTGATCTCGAGCTCAAGTTAATTGACTTCAACCAGGTATCAGAGGAAACTCCCGTGGTGAAGTACCGAGGACTGCAAAAAGACAGAGAAAATGTGAGAAACATCAAGCACATATAACTATAGACAGATAAAATAAAACGATTCCTTACCCGGTTCAGCGCCTAATATGCCTCATTGAAAAGGCATGGCATATTCACCGCATTCATTTTTTCCTGGTCCTCCTCGGTCACCAGGTATCGGAGGTAACTAGCTACCTCTACAGAAGCGAACGAAACCCGGGCATCCTCCGGGATGGTCAGCATAATCGACCTCTTGCAGTCAGAGTCCACGCTTGGAGCGAGGAACGGATTGACTAATTTCGGGCTCGAGCTCGACCCGCCAACTTCTCAGGAAGTGTCTTTCTTTGGATCTTCCAGGTCACCAAGACAGGAGAAGTCTTCCAAAGCGTACGAATCCACTCCACTAAAAATGAAGCAAAGGGGATCTTCCGCACCCTGGCCCCCCTCGTTTAATTTCTCTTTCCTCGCTTGGGCCTCTTTGAGCATAGACTCAGTATAGGAGGACGTCCCTGAGATCTCAATTACGTCGGGCACTTCCTTGGTGAAGAACCGGCATCGTGGGAATTTTCAACCCAGATATCCATGTTGGCTTTTTGAGTTTGAAGGGGGTTCGATCTCACGAGTCTCCCCTCGGATGAATCCCAACACCCCGAGATAGGTCGTCCTATGGTTACTGTAACGACCCGACTAGTCCTTTTGAGAATCTACATTCCGTTCAGTGACTTAAGGTCTCGAGCAACTTTGTAATGTGTATTATGACTTGCATGGATGGCCGAGTTTGGTTTTCGGAAAATACAGAATTAAATTGAAAGTACAATTCCTATTTTTGAAGCTTAAATGAAAAACGTTGACTGGAGTTTGACTTTTGAGTAAATAATCCCGGAATCGAGTTTTGATGATTCTAACATCTCCGTATGGTGATTTTGGACTTAGGAGCATTTTCGAAATTTTATTTGGAAGTTCGTAGTTAAATTAGGCTTGAAATAGCTAATATAGGAATTTAAGTTTGGAAGTTTGACCGGGGAGTTGACTTTTTGATATCGAAGTCAAAATCCAGCTCTGAAAATTTTCATAGCTCTGTTATGTCATTTATGACTTGTGTGCAAAATTTAAGGTCAATCGGAATTAATTTGATAGGTTTCGGCATCGAATGTAAAAGTTTGAAATTCTTAAGTCCCTTAAGCTTGAATTGGAGTATGATTCGTAGTTTTAGCGTTGTTTTATGTGATTTGAGGTTTCAACTAAGTTCGTATGATGTTTTAGGACTTGTTGGTGTATTTGGTTGAGGTCCCGAGAGCCTCGGGTGAGTTTCAGATGGTTAATGGATCAAAATTTGGACTTAAACAGCTGCTGGAATTTTTCTGCTGGAAATCGAGGCTGAAAAAATCGAGGCTGGAAAATCGAGGCTGGAAAAATCGAGGCTGGAAAAAATGAGGCTGGAAATCGAGGTCAGAAAATCGAGGTCAGGAAATCGAGACCAGGAAATTGAGATTAGAAAATCAAGGGCAATGCCTGGACAGAAACTTTAAGTTATAAAACGTGGGCTTCGTCCCATTTTCCTCTTTTGACAGGAGCTTGGGGAGAGGCGAATTTTGAGAGATTTTCAAGGAAAAACATTGGGTTAAGTGATTCTAACTCAGATTTGGTCAATATACATAAATATATCATTGTTTTCATCATTTAATTAGTGTTTTGAGATGGAAATTTGGGAAAATGAGGAAGAGTTCTTGGACTAGAATTTTGAGGTTTTGAAAGGCATTTTGTTATCGGATTTGAGTAAATTTGGTATGGTTAGACTCGTGAGTGAATAATCTTTCGGGTTTTGTGACTTGTTTTCAGATTTCGAGATATGGGCCCGGGGCCGGGTTTGAGCCGATTTCGGATTTTTGGCTATAATTTCGTATTTTCTTGTGAAATTGATTCCTTTAGCCTATATTGATTGTACCGTACTACTTGTGGCTAGATTCGGGATGTTTGGAGACCAATTCACGAGTCAAGGGCATAGCGGAGTAAGAAATTACGCGGTTTTGAAGTAAGTATCTTGCCTAACCTTGAGTGGCAGAATTACCCCTTAGGCATTGAGTCTTATGTGAAAATTGTGTAATTGAAAACCATGTACGCGAGGTGGCGAGTACGTACTTGGTTTATATGTGCAAATTATATCGGTCAAAATTCGTAGACACCCTTATGTATTAAATTGAAAAATTGTGGAAAATTAGTAAATCCGTGATTTGTCATGCCTTGATCTTTGTTTGTTGAGTTTGTATTTATATGATAAATTAGTGCGATTGCAACTTGGAATTCCATGTAAATTTCGTGTGTGTGTGGATTTGATAATTCCTGGAAATAATTATATTATGAATTTTTCCATATGCAAATAATTAATTAAATAAGTTTAAATAGAGGTATTAATATATTTATCTAGAAATTGGATTAATGAAGGCGTTGTCCTATACTGGGTATTTTCCATCTCTGTTGATTGTTTTGAGGTTTTATATACGTTGCGTGGAGCTTTGGGCTATTTTTGAAAATTTATTGATTTTATTGTATCATTAGAACTGGTTGTGGTCATTTGGCAAATTGTGATGGAAATTGATTGTGTTGTGTTGTCGTGATAATATTCTATGTAAATTGTTATGTGATTTGAGTTATTATTATGCGGATATAAGGGTGGCATTTCACTATTGATATTATGTGGGTATAAGGGTGGTATTTCACTGTGGATATGTGTGTTGGGATATTATCTGGACGGAGTGATAAGGGTGGCTATTATACGGAGCGATAAGGGTGGCTATTGATATTGTCAGGGCGGAGGGATAAGGGAGGCTATTTTGGGAGTGATAAGGGTGGATATATGAGAGATAAGGGTAGATATTGTCAGGGATGATACTTGATATTGTGGAGTTATTGTGTTGGTAATTTTTATGTGATGATGTGGGGTATTGCATTGGTAATTTTCATGTGATGTTGTGATTTTTCTTGTGTTTATTTTTATATCTTGCGCAATTTGTCTTGTTGTTAGTAAATTGATAATAGTCTGATCTATGATGAAATTGGGAGCCTGTGGCTATTGCCAGGCAGATTATGAAATGAAATGTGGGCACGAGGTGTCATGAGTAAACAAGATGATGATATTGGCACGTGAATTGTCCATGCAATTGTGATATGAAATACGGGCACGAGGTGCCGTGAATAAATGATGATGATATTATCAAGTGAGTTGTCCCTGCGGTTGTGATTGGGAAATTGGCATGAGGTGCCGTGAAAATATGAAAGTGGGCTGAGACCCGTATTTTATGATTTTAAAATGAGATATCACAGGGTGATTTTTATTCGAAAGATATTTATTTGAAGGAATTATATTTGAAAGAGATTTATTTGAAATAATTATATTTGAAAGATATTTATTTGAAGGGAGTATATTCGAAATATATTTATTGGAAAGTATTATATCCTGAAGATTATTATTTGAAAAATATATAGGCAAAAGATTTATATTTGAAGGACTTGATTAATTGGTTGTACTTGTATTCATCATTTGTTGAGCAATACAAATTATGTTCTTGTTGNTGTGTTCTTGTTGTCGTGTTGTGTATATCACTAGTTGATTATTGTTGCCATTATTGTTATTTTTTTCCTGTTGTTTTTATATACTATATTGCACATGTTATTAGACTAGTGAATGTCTTAATTGTACCTCGTCACTACTCCATTGAGGTTAGTCTTGATACTTACTGGGTACCGACTGTGGTGTACTTATACTATCCTTCTGCACATTTTTGTGAAGATCCAAGTATTGGAGATATCGGACTAGGACAGAGTTAAAGTGTGATCGCAAGGATTCAAGGTAGAGCTGCTTGGTTGTCGCAGTCCCTTGGAGTCTTTCCATTTTATTGTACTGTTAATTATAAATCAAACAGTATTGAGTATTCAATCCTTGAGATCATTTCATGTATTCAGTTAGAATTTGTGACTCAGTATTACCGGTCTTGGGAGGTTGTTTGTAATCATTTCCGTTGTTGGTTTCGATTATCATTTAAAAAAAAAAACAAATTGGCTTGAATTGTAATTTTAATCGACTTACTTAGTCTTAGAGACTAAGTGCCATCACGACGCATGTGGTGGGATATTGGATCGTGATAGTTACGAAAATAGATTCATCCTCCGGAGGCTCATCCCTAAGTCGGAGGAGGGAGTCGGAGACTGGCACCCTGTAAAGCCCCGTAAAATTTTGCCTAAAACTCTAGAGTTTCATGGTGCCGAAGAGACCACCTGGGAGTCCGAGAAAGAAATGAAGAAGAAGTACTCTAATTTATTTGAATAGCTATGCAATTGTATCCATGATGTTAAGAGCTAATTTTCTGCAAATCATAATTTCTCCTATACAACTTATATTAACAATACTCCCTCTTAGTAATGCAATATTTATGGGATTGTTACGGGTGTTGTTTCTGTATTATTTTGCATCGTTGTGTTATGGTTGTGATGTTTGGATTGGTTTCTAGGATTCTCTGACAGGTGGATAGGCCCAGTTACAAGGGAAACTCTGTGACAATTTTGGAAAGTTGGGGAGTTAGTCGAAATTTGGGAACTGTTGGTGTGTGTCATAGCAGCTGAGTCGTATTGTTTTCTAATGGAGTATTTTAGCCATCATTCGAGGACGAATAATCTTAAGTGGGGGAGGATATAAGGCCCCGTAAAATTATTCCTAAAAACTCGGAGTTTTGTGGTGCCGAAGTAGGCTTATGTGTTGACGATTGTAGAGAAAACCTTTTGGCAGAAAAAGACATTTTTGCGGCCCACTATGCGGCCGTAGAATCACTCTGCAGGCCGCAGAGTGAAACAGGGAATTGGGCAAGTTTGGATGATATTTGCGGTCAACTATGCGACCGTAAAACCGTTTCGCGGGCCACACATCGACCACGGATCCAACATAGGATTTTTCGGAAGGGAGTTCTCCGGTGCATTATGCGACCGCAGAATTGGTCTGCGGGCCGCAGACTGGTCGCAGAGTGGGTCAATTACGCCCATATTCAGAGGGCTATTATCCGGCCCATATTGCGGGCCGCATATCCATTATGCAGTCACTCTACGACCGCAGATTGTGTTTTGGAGCTTTTGTTTTTTGATTTTATAAACCCGACCCCATCCTTATAAAACAATATTAAGGGTCATTTTAGAAGGTTCAAACTTACATTTTAGAGAGAGAGAGAGAGGAAGGTGGTCTAGAGTGAGAAGAGGAGTTCTAAGTCATTTGTTCATCAATCTTTGCTCAAACCTTGAAGATTTCTCTAGGGTAACTCACAAGGTCGACAATCAAAAGGTAAAATTCTACACCCTAACCCTTAATTTTAGAATTTAACTAAAAATAGGCAATTAGTAAAGCAACTCTTAGGTATGGGAGTTGTTTATTTTACATGCATGTACCATTTAGGGTAGTGGGAGGATTATTGAGCTCTTTTGGGTGAACTTTGGGTAGTGGGGTGAAAGAATCCACCATAGGAGAATTTAAAACCTTAATGCACGCCTAGTGTTTAATAAAATGCTCAAGTGAGCTGGAACTATGAACTCCTTCCTAATTTGTGTTCCATTTTGCTATATCTTTAAATAGATCGAAGTGGCTAAGATTTACGGAACATTGTAGTAAATTAAAAAACTTGAGGCAAGGTATGTTGGCTAAAATCCTCTCTTAGAATTGAATTCCCACGATGATCTTGTAAGTCCCGAGTTGTCCATTATGAATTGACTTTTCTGAATAAGCTTGGCATCGTACGATGTATATATATGAATATGTTCAAAATATGTTCCGGAATGTTCTTATCATATTGTGATTTTCTTCGGAAGAGTATTTGAAGTATGAGTATGTATTAAAATGTTGTGACTTCAAGTCAAGTCCAAATGGAAGTGATCACATCAAATTGTATAAGAGTTCATATGTGCCTAAGACCCTAATTTGCTTAAGTATGTGTTTAAAGTCTTAATTTGAAAGGCCTTGTTGTTGATTATCCATGATAATGATTGAAAGTGGAATTGTGAGCATGAATTATGAAGTACGGCCAATGTGCCAAGAATGTTATTGCGTTATGGCCATTGATGACAATAAAATAAATAACTTGTAAACTAATATGAACTGAGTGGCAAATACTTTTGATAATAAATGCCTTGGGAGTATCTTCTAGCCACCGAGGATGGGTAGGTCGGAACAACCTAATCCCGAAACTACATGTGCCTTCCTAATTTGTGTTCCAGGTGCGAGCTTGCAGAAGCGAGCTAGGCCTCGTAGAATCGGATGGTCTGCAAAAGCGGAAGGCGTGCACAAAAGTGAGACCGCAGAAGCGACGCAATGGTCGCAAATGCGACCTGGGCTAAGGGGGCCTTGGACCGCAGAAACGGACGCTTCTTCGTAGAAGCGAGTCCGCAGAAGCGGACTATTGTCCGCAGATGCGAACTCCACCCTCGCATATGCGAGACTGCAGATGCGGCCAAGTGCATCGCAGATGCAAAAACACTATCAGTGTTAAAAACAGAGGGGTTCTGGGATTTTTCTCATTTTTAGACATTTCAAGTACGGGTTGGGGCGGGTTTTGAGGAAGCATTCACGGGAAAACTTGAGGTAAGTCACTTGTGATCATTGTTAGTAAATAATATTGAATTATCATCGATTATTCCTACTAGAATACGTGTTTTTAAGGTGAAATTCAAGGATTTGGGCCTAGGGATTTGAAAATAAGATTTGGGGATTTGAAAGTTGAGTTGATGTTGGAATATGGTAAACTTTATATGGTTGGACTCGTGGTTGAATGGGCATTCATATTTTCTAACTTTTGTCGTGTTCCAAGAAGTGGACCCCACGGGCGATTTTAGAGTTAAATTTCAGATTTTAATTGGAAAATTTAGTATTTTCATATAGAATTGATTTCTATAATTCGTGTTGAGTATATTGAATTGTTTGTGACTAGATTCGAGGCATTCGGACACCAATTCGCGAGTCAAAGGTTTATTGGAATCTTGAGTTAGTTGCAAATCGAGGTAAGTGTGGTGGTTAACCTTGACTTGAGGGAGAAAAACTTATTTGTCTATTTGCTATGTGATTTAATGTGCGGGTACAATGTATATGTGAGGTGACGAGTACTTATGAGTTGTGGTTGAGTCAAAGCATGCGGGTGGAATTTGTTTGTTGTTAATAATTGCCTATTTAATTAAGATTTACCTGCTTAAGTTATCATTGTTTATTGGATCATTTTTCATGAGATTATTCTAGTTTGATTATTGTTGAATATTTTGGAAGGTGAAGTCGGCATTCTTGTATTGAATTGATTGATAAGTATATATCCCCGCATTTAAATACTCTTTTGAATTTATATTATTATTTTCATGGTAAAGAAGAGTGTAAAAGCACGAAGGGTGATGCCGTGCCATTTATATTATCCTTGCCATGGTGAGAAAGAGTGTAAAAGTATGAAGGGTGATGTCGTTCCATTTTCAAAGAGTGTAAAAGCACAAAGAGTGATGTCGTGCCAGAAGAGAGTTAAAGCACGAAGGGTGATGTCGTGTCAGAAGAGAGTTAAAGCATGAAGGGTGATGTCGTGCCAATATTATTATTTATTTATAAATTTATGGCAAGAATGAGAGTAAAAGCACGAAGGGTGGTGCCGTGTTACTTTCATATTATTAGGTGCTCATTTTATTGTTGATGAATTAATTGGCTGCTACGTGACACTTCTCCTGCTGAAATTTCTATATCATCCCTTTTCGTATGTTCCCTCCCAAATTTATAAATAGTTAATTATTGTGTTATTGTTTCTTCGTATTTGTATATGCTTGTACAGGTTGTTTACGTACGCATCTTGTCATAGAATCATCACTACTTCATCGAAGGTGGGAATTTCGGGTCGTGACAAGTTGGTATCGGAGCACTAGGTTACTTAAGTCTCGTGAGTCATGAGCAAGCTTAGTAGATTTTGAAGAATCGGTATGTTAACGTCTGTGCTTATCTTTAAGAGGCTATGAAGTTTAGGAACAATATTACTTTTTTTCTTATTCTGTCATGCAATTCTAATTCTATCACCAATGATTGAACCGTTTTTTTATTATTCTTTCGCAGATGGTGAGAACACGTAATACATATACTGACGGACAAGGACCAGAACCCCCGGTGGTAACTATGACCAGGGGTAGAGGCCGAGGTCGTGCTAGAGGCCGAGGCCGAGGTCGTGCTAGAGGCCGAGGAAGAGCTTAATCTAGAGCTCGAGTAGCAGTACCCGTAGTGGAGCCTCAGATGGATCTTCAGGAGGAGGTTTTAGTTCAGACTATACCTATTGGACCAATTCAGGTCCCGAAACGATTTATAGCTACTCCAGTACTTCAGGACGCTCTAATCCGTTTGGTGAGCTTTATGGAGGGTGTGACCCATAATGGTACATTTCCAGTGGCACCGGTCATCTCACAGGCTTGGGGAGGAGCATTGACTCCCACTACTCCCGCTCAGGAGTAGATGGATCCTCAGTATCAGGCTCCAGCAGCTCCACCAATGGGGTAGTTCAGCCAGTTGTTGCGGCACAGGACGGTGATAGGCCGGCCATGTCTTCTGAGGCTTTATTGAGAATGGAAAAGTTTACTAAGATCTTTCCAGTTCACTTCAGTGGTATACCTTCTGAGGACCCACGGGATTATCTTGACCGCTGCCATGAGGTGTTGCGGAACATGGGTATAGTGAGACCAATGAGGTCGATTTTGCTGTATTTCAGATGACAGGTTTCGCCAAGAAGTGGTGGAGAGATTTTATGTTGACCAGACCAGCTGTGTCGTCTGCACTAACTTGGGAGTAGTTCTCATGGCTATTTCTAGAGAAGTTCCTCCCTATCACATTGAGAGAGGATTACCGCAGACAATTTGAGCGTCTCCAGCAGGGCAGTTTGATTGTTACTCAGTACGAGACTCGTTTTGTGGATCTAGTCCGCCATGATCTCCTTTTACTTCCTACTGAGGAAGAGAGAGTGAGGAGGTTTATTGATGGACTTACTCACTCTATCAGGCTTCAAATGGCTAAGGAGACCGGAAGTGAGATTCCATTTCAGGCGGCTGCTAATGTTGCTAGGAGGATCGAGATGGTTCTTGCACATGAGAGAGGGCAGAGGTCTGATAAGAGGCCTCATCAGTTTGATGGGTTCAGTGGTGCCTCGTCTGGAGGAAAGGGTAATTTTGGTAGAGGCCATCCTCCCAGGCCATTTCATTTAGCGCTCCAGGCATCCCACAGTGCTTCAAGTGGTCTGGGACCTCATATGCCTCATTACGACCAGCTAGCTTACAGTGTACCACTAGCTTCTATTAGTGCACCTCCAATCCGGAGTCATCAGGGTGGTTATCGAAGTCGACATGGCCAGTTCCAGGGTCAGCAGTCACAACCGTCAAGATCCTGTTATACTTGTGGTGATCCGAGGCACATTGCTAGATTTTGCCTCAGGCCTCAGGGCAGCATGCAGCAGCAAGGTTCTCGTGCTATGATTCCAGCACCAGCTGGGGGCAGGGGCTAGACATCTAGAGGTGGAGGTCAGGTCGTTAGAGGTGGAGCTCATACCAGGGGCGCGGTTCAGAGTGGTGGGGCCCAACCCTGACTTTATACTTTTCCAGTTAGGCCTAAGGCCGAGATATTTGATGTCGTGATCACAGGTATTGTTCCAGTTTTCCATAGAGATGCTTCAGTCCTATTTGATAAAGGATCTACTTATTCTTATGTGTCCTCCTACTTTGCTTCTGTGTGTGTCCACACCAGTGGGAGATTCTGTTATGGTAGATCATGTCTATTGTTCGTGTGTGGTTACTATTAGGAGTCTTGAGACCAGCGTGGATCTCCTACTTCTTGATATGGTAGATTTTGATGTTATATTGGGAATGGATTGGCTATCACATTATCATGCTATACTGGATTGTCACGCCAAAAAGGTGACCTTAGCCATACCGGGGTTACCTCAATTAGAGTGGAAAGGGATTCTTGTCCATTCTACCATCAGGGTTATCTCTTATATGAAGGCTTGGCGTATGGTCGAGAAGGGTTGTCTAGCTTATTTGGCTCATATTCGCGATTCTAGTGCGGATGTTCCTTCTATGGATTCAGTCCCAGTTGTCCGTGAGTTTCCAGATGTATTTCCTGCAGATTTACTAGGAATGCCACCCGACAGAGATATTGATTTCTGTATTTATTTGGCTTCGGGCACCCAGCCCATTTCTATTGCACCATACCGTATGGCCCCGCCGGAGTTTAAGGAATTAAAAGAACAATTACAAGAATTGCTTGATAAGGGCTTCATTAGACCTAGTGTTATTCGTGAAGAAGAAAGATGGGTCAATGCGAATGTGTATAGATTATCGGCAGTTGAACAAGGTCACTATCAAGAACAAGTATCTATTGCCGAGAATTGAGGACTTATTCGATCAGCTTCAGGGTGCCAAGGTGTTTTCAAAGATCGATTTGAGGTCTGGTTATCATCAGTTGAAGATTAGGGCATTCGATTTCCCTAAGACAACTTTTCAGACTCGTTATGGGCATTACGAATTTCTAGTGATGTCATTTGGTCTAACAAATGCCCCAGCAGCATTTATGGATTTAATGAACCGGATATTCAAACGCTATTTGGATTCTTTCATGGTTGTATTCATTGCTAATATCTTGATTTACTCTAGCAGTCGAGAGAAGCATGAGAAACATCTTTGAATTGTGCTTCAGACTTTGAAAAATAATCAGTTATATGCCAAATTCTCAAAATGTGATTTTTGGTTAGACTCAGTTGCTTTTTTGGGGGCATGTAATAACGGCTAAAGGCATAAAAGTGGATTCTAAGAAGATTGAAGTAGTTCAGAATTGGCCTAGACCTACTTTAGCTACAGAGATCTGGAGTTTTTTGGGTTCGGCAGGTTATTATCGCCGATTTGTGGAGGGGTTTTCATCCATAGCATCCCCACTGCCCAAATTGACCCAGAAGGGTGCCCCATTCAGATAGTCAGACGAGTGTGAGTTGAGATTTCAGAAGATCAAGACTGCTTTGACTACAGCACTAGTGTTGGTATTACCCACAAGTTCAGGATCTTATACGGCGTATTGTGATGCATCTCGCATTGGGCTTGGTGCAGTATTAATGCAAGATGGCAGGATGATTGCATATGCGTCGCGGTAGTTGAAAGTTCATGAGAAGAATTACCTTGTTCATGACTTATAATTGGCAGCCATTGTTCATACGCTGAAGATTTGGAGGCATTACCTTTACGGTGTCTCATATGAGGTATTCACTGATCATCGTAGTCTACAATATCTGTTCAAACAAAAAGATCTCAATTTGAGGAAGAGAAAATGGTTGGAGAAGTTGAAATACTATGATATCACCATTTTATATCACCCGGAAAGGCCAATGTGGTGGCCGATGCTTTGAGTAGAAAGGTTGAAAGTATGGGCAGCCTTGCATATATTCTTGTTGGTGAGAGGTACTTAGCTGCAGATGTTCAGACTTTGGCCAATCAGTTTGTAAGGTTAGATATTTTAGAGCTCAGTGAGGTTCTAGCTTGCACAGTCGCTCGGTCTTCTTTATATGAGCGTATTGGAGAGCGACAGTATGACGATCCTTATTTGCTTGTCCATAAGGACACGGTGTGGCACGGTGGTGACAAACAGGTTCCTGTAGGGGAAGATGGAGTTCTGCGGATGCATGGTCATATTTGTGTGCCTAATGTGGACGAACTTAGTGAATTAAATCTTGAGGAGGCCCATAGTTCTCGGTATTCTATTCATACGGGTGCCACCAAAATGTATTAAGATTTGCGGCAACATTATTGGTGGAGGAAAATGAAGAAGGATATAGTTGCATATGTAGCTCGGTGTTTAAATTCTGAGGAATTCAAGTACGAGCATCAAAGACCTGGTGGTTTGCTTCAGAAGTTAAAAATTCCTGAGTGGAAGTGGGAGCGTATCACTATGGATTTTTTTGTTGGGCTCCCATGGACTCAGAGAAAATTTGAC
>AWOL01S0178264.1:0-27676 GCA_000715115.1 Nicotiana otophora
AGCAAGTGTAGCATGAGTACGTAAATCAACGCGTACCTAGTAAGTATCTAGCCTAACCCCGGAAAAGTAGTGACAAGGGGTCGACATCGACACTTACTAGTGGTCCAATAAATCAAATACTGTAAGAAGTAAATAAATATGAGGCAGGGTAAATAAACGGTATAAATAAATATAGGTACGTGGAACGATCCTCCTCTGAACAGTAAACTCAAGCTCTCAATTATCGATTACCTCCTCAACCGGAGTATATAACTAAAATGGTCCCCACCAGATAGGTCGTCAAACTCAAATCAGGAAAACTCACGACTACGATGGATTCTTGTCAAATATTACGCACGACGCTGCCAAGGCGAACGACCTGATCCCATAAGAGTGTTTCATGAAGTTACCGAGGCGAAGGACCCGATCCCATAAGAGTATTTATAGAAATGCTGAGGCGAACGACCCGATCCCATAAAAATATGATGCTGCCGAGGTGAACGGCCATACTGTCGAGGCGAACGGTTCGATCCCATAAAAATATGATACTACTGAGGCAAACAGCCCAATCCCATAAGAATATAATACTGCCGAGGCAAACAACCCGATCCTAAAAGAATATAATACTGTTGAGGCAAAAGGCCCGATCCCATAAGAATGTGGTACAAAATCCTACCGAGGAGAACGGCCCGATCCCATTAGAATATAATACTGCTAAGGCGAACGGCCCGATCCCATAAGAATATAATACTGCCGAGGCGAACGGCCCAATCCCATTAGAATAAGAAGCTTCAATGGGTCCTTGACCCCACTCACGGATAAACATGTGAGTTATGAAATTTAAGGAAGCTTTTCGATGAAAACACACAAAACGGGAGAAATTTGTAAGGGGAGCACAATTATTCTGCGGCTAAATCAAGTAGCTCGTCAAATCTATACAATAGCGAGTCTATCACACTACGCAAGCCTAGTCTCTAGTCGTAACGCATAATAAAGGAATTCAATAGGCAAGGATAACTCAAATAGTACAATTAAAGCATGGTGTAAACCTAAGTCTATCCTGACAAATCAGAAATCCTAGCACACCCACCGACACTCGTCATCTCATACGCGTGTCGCTCTCACAACATGTAGCACATAAGAATATAACACCTACATGGTAAATTCCCCTTCACAGGGTTAGATAGGAGACTTACCCCGCTCCGAAGTTCCATAACCGGCTCCAATGCCTCTCTAACTCCTCGACTCAAAGCCAAACGATCCGAAACTAGTCAAACAATGTGCAAATCAATCAAAATATTCTCCAATGCTTATAATTAATCAATTTATAACAATTCCCAACTCCGCTTGAAAAGTCAATAAAGTTAACCCTCAGGCCCACGTGCCCGGATTCCGAAAATATTTGAAGATAAGCTTTACCCATAACTTTATGAACTAAAATATATGATTTATTCCTAATTCCATTTCCAAAATCGTGGTAAAAATCCAAAATTATCAATTCTAGTTTTTTCTCTTAAAATCTCATAATTTCCACAAATTTTCATGTTTAAATCCACATATAATCCATGTGTTTCACTAATATTATGTGGGAATTACTTACCTTGCTGTAGATGACAAAACTCTCCCCTTGAAGCTCTCCAAAACTCGCCCCAACCAAGTGAAAATAAAAGAAAATGGGCCAAATCCCATATAAAATCAAGTCTGCCAGGCCCGTTCTTATTCGTGATCGCGGGAACATCTTCATGATTACGAAGGCTAAAATCACTGCCTCCAAAATTACTCTACGCGTTCGTGACCAATGTGCCGCGTTCGCAAATCCTTCAAATCCCAGTGCTTCGCGTTCATGCTGTAAGCATCGCTTTCGTGAGGGCTTAACTACTCCAGGACCAGCTCCTCTTCCTTCTACGCGTTTGCGATCTCCATGTCGCGTTTGTGTAGGTTTCCTCAGCTCCTCCTCTGCATTCGCGACCCCTGTGTCGCGTTCGCGATGAGCAAATCCAGCAGCCCCAAAAATCCTTCTTCGCGAACGCGTGAGTCCCTTCGCGTTCGCGAAGAACAAAACCGGACACCAGCAACAGCAAATCATCCAAACTTCGCCCGAAACCATCCTGAAATACACCCGAGGCCCCCGGGAACCCATCCAATCACACCAACCAGTTCCATAACATAACATGGACCTGCTCGAGGCCACAAATCACATCAAACATCATCAAAACGATGAATCGATGATCGAAACCTTTCTTTAAACTTTCCAACTCTTAATCTTCGCCGAATGCATCCGAATTATACTTAAACATCCCGGAATGACGCCAAATTTGCGTTCAAGTCACAAATCATGATACGAACCTATTCTAAGGCTCCAAACTCCAAACGGACATCGATAACTCCAAAATTCACTTCAATCAAACTTAGGAAATTATAAAACCTCCAAAATCTTAACTTTCCTCAATAAGCGCCGAAATGCTCCCGGACCATCTGATACTCAGCCCGAATATACGCCCAAGTCCGAAATCATCATACAGACCTATTGTAACCTCCTGATCCTGATTTCGAGGTCGTTTACACAAAATCCAACCCTTGGTCAACTCTTCCAACTTAAAGCTTCCGAATTGAGAATTTTCCTTCCGAATCAACTCTGAACTTTCCAAAATCAAATTCTGACCACACGTACAAGTCATAATACATGAAGTGAAGCTAATCAAGGCCTCAAATCGCGGAACACTGCATTAGAGGTCAAAATGATCGGTCGGGTTGTTACATTATATCACTGCGGGAGACTCATTTAGTTTTGAAAATGATTTTTTCCCGAAATAACTACACGCGTTTTAGCCTACCTTATCTCACCACGTGGCTTCAAGTAGTTCAACTACTAGCAACACGTGTATCAAACCCGTTTTATCACACCGCATGCATATCAACCCCTAGCCTTATACCGCCGCATGCGTATCAATATCACAATACAATCACAACTCTCACCACTAGTGCCCATATGCCACACCTTGCCATAAAGTCAACAACACCAATATTTCCACAACTAATAGCCCATGGATCAGCCACAATGTGTACAAGAATTTGAACAATAACAAAATGAATGGGATGATCAACAAGGAAAGGTATCTCAACAATTAACAACTTCGCCTCAAGCATCCGCAAGTCGAAATACAGTGCGCTTTTTGGAGTGCGCACCCTTCTTAGGTGGTATCAAATAATGCTAGCATTCTTCTATACATCTGAAATCATCCATGTTGTCTAGAACCCATGGCCCATCCAGGCAAAAATCATAACACGTAACACGTTCCTTATGCCGGTAGCAGACATATAGCTCAAGTTGTGGTCGACACTATCAAGAGCTCTTCGAGGCCAATACGCACATCACCAACCCATCAGAACTGAACTTCCCCAACTCAAACAAGTCACGCAAGCCGTAAAACCCAAGAGTATTGCCACAGAACGCTGATGAAGCATTACCGCACCAAAAGACTAGTTACCTTTGTTGCTATGCTGACCCAACACCATCAAGCTGACCCATTTCTTCTAATCCTCCTCGACTTGTCTTAGGTCAACACTTTCCCTTATCGGTACACAATGATCCTAAGTCAAAGCTCACTGCGGAAGACCCTAGCACAAACTACGTCATCCGAAAACCCATAAACTGTTGTATTTCCTTTGGAGCACCCAACAATGTTGCAACCGAGATACCTACTCTGAAGAGACTTTCTATGAATCTTAAGATTTTTCTCTAACCTCTCTGATAATGGAATGTAGATTTAGAAATGATAAAGATATACTGGATGTTCCATCACCATCCAATGAAAATCTCAGATCTTAGTCATGTACAATTCCGGGGAACCCCTCAACAGTGCATATATACCTCAGACCCAAGACTGATATGACACTTGCCCATGCAATCTGATCGTCGATAGTAGACTCCCCCCACTTGGCGCGGATTCATAGGGCATAACATCCGATGATCCACATTACCAACCTTAATAAGCTCGTACAATACCAATAAGATACACGAACCAGTTGCATCCCACACTTGAACAACTGAAGATCTACCAGCACGTCTGCGTCCTTAGTCTGGACAATATCTCGAGACAATGATCGAGCATCTATGGCCACCTCGTAGCCCATCCGCAGCATTACAAACCGTTGGAGCATAGCTGATACCGAGCGCGCAATATCATATACGAGTGGATCTAAAGGGATATAAGATATATGCTTCAATCTGAATCAATGTTGCACGATAAAGAGTGAATGGAGTGGTTCCTAATAGTTTTGTAGCCTCTCTAAGATAAGTACAAACGTCTCCGTACCGATCCGCAAGACTCTACTAAACTTGCTTATGACTCGTAGCACCTATGAACCTAGAGCTCTGATACCAACTTGTTACGACTCCAATTTTCCACCTTATGATGTCGTAATGGCACTTAGTCTTTAGGTAAGCCTAACACATACTGATTTAATAAATAGAATTTATGTATTTAATTATTTATCATAAACCATTAAATGAAATACATAGCCACAAGCATCCAATAGTTATACATTTCCCAAAACCGGTAGTATGGAGTCATAAGCACTACTAAAACACACTAGAATTTCTGAACACAATAATATCTTGAATTACAATTTAACATTAGCATAATGATGTAAGATGGTGACTCTGAGGCCTGTGAACGTCAAGTAGGTATACCTTGAAGTCTCCCACCGCGCTGACACAACTCTCAACAACACAATCAGAATACCTGAATCTGCACAAAAATATGCAGAAGCGTAGCATGAGTACACCATAACGGTACTCAGTAAGTATCAAGCCTAACCTTGGTAGAGTAGTGACGAGGCCAGGTCAAGACACCTACTAGACATAAAAAGCTGTTCAAGATATACATAAGCTAACAATGGAAAGAACATCAATGTAAGACCAACGAAGGAAATATTATTGATTTACAACCAACAATGAAGTAATAGAAACATAAATGGAAGAAAATAGTAAACATGTAATAAAGAAACAACATAATCAGAACACCGGTGGGATGTAAATGAACTCAAATAAGGAAAAACGGATGACAACTCAAATAATCAAATCGCTCCAAACGCATGGACATACAACAAGAATTACCCTGAGGCACCACACCTCATAAACCACAAGTCATGAACCACAATTTCCATATATTACACATATGGCACTTCGTGCCCACAATAACAATCACTTTCGCATGGCAAATCTCACGTGCTATCATGTACTTTGCAACCGTGATAAATATTAATTTAGATGAATGAAAGGTATATTTAAACACCATAAAACATAATAATAATCTTGAATAAAGTAAAGTTTTAAATGAATTAATGAGTTTATTTTAGAAATCAAGTAAAGTAAAATAATACACAATTTGTACGAAACAGAGTATAAGATGGATTTACTTTAGAAATCAATAAAATTGAGTAAAAGTATCATTTTTAAATAAAATAAAACATAAGTTAAATTAACGAATTAAATATAGAATTTGTAAAGGAAAAACATGATAACAATTTTAAGTAAGGTAAACATTTATCAAGGTGATGAGTATAATTTGAGAACCCAATTATAGTGAAAGTGCGATAATCATTTAGAATAATAAGACACCGAGTGAGATAACAAGTTCTATCTTAAGAGGCACATAGAATAAAGCATGTTAATATTTTTTTTTATTTAAACCATTATGTTACCCACAACTCGACAGAATATGATAAAGTGACTCCACGCAATTAAATTCAAATTGACAATCAATTCACCAAGTTATAACGGAGGCAGAGATTGGCATGTTAAAGCAACACAACAAATCACATAGAATGCATGACTTGCACAAGAAACCACAATCGTTTCAAAACCAAGATAACAACGAATAACCAAACACAATCAAAATGCGGATGAATGATTGATGGAAGAACAATGACCGTTCAAATCAACAATTTGTTCCAACATGGAATGTACAATGAAAACCCCAACCGAGGTACCGCCTCGTATTCACATTTCACAATTTCAATCATAATCTTTCCTTATATGACCGCATGAGCCTCATTTAGTTTTGAAAATTATGTTTTCCCGAAATAGCTACATGCGTTTTAGCCCACCTTATCTCCTGCATGGCTTCAAGTAGTTCAACTACTAGCAACACGTGTATCAAGCCCACATTATCTCACCACATGCCTATCTACCCCTAGCCTTATACCATCACATGTGTATCAATATCACAACTCGCACCACAAGTGCCCATATGCCACAACTTGCCACAAAGTCAACAATACCAATATTTTCACAACTAATAGCCCATGGATCAACCACAATGTGTACAAGAATTTCAACACTAACAAAATGAATGGGAATGATCAACAAGGAAAGGTATCTCAACAATTAACAACTTCGCCTCAATGCGATAACGACTATTACAACTTCAACACTAATAACTCAACAAGATGATATTCCACAAAATAACAACATCAATTAAAAATGACTAAACAATTTAATAGGTAACAAGACAATAAGGAAGGCAATAAATTCAACTAAAACATATAAGAGCAAATAACAAGTAAGAGGTAGAACAAGTGCTAACAACATCAAATAGAGAATGTAAGAGTATACAAACAATGAGAGATATAAAGCCCGTATACCCACTCGTCATCTTACGTACATGGCTTGCACATAACACAAATAGCACAATCAACCCAAATTCTAAGGGGTAGTTCCCCTCACACAAAGTTAGGCAAGATACTTACCTCAACTAGGCCAACTCAACCCTCCAAAATAGCTTTTCCCCTAAAATTCACCTCCAGACGGCTCAAATCTAACCAAAAATAACTTAGTTACATCAACCAATGCAAGAGAAATCAATTACAATAAATAAAGCTATGATTTCTATATTTTTTCCAAAAAGTCAACATATGGCTTGCCTTGCATTCCGAATTCAAGCTTGCTCGAGCGAAGCCCGAACCAATACAAGCTCACACAGACAAAAACAGACTCAATCTGAGTTTGATAGCTCAACCAATTCGCCAAAACATCGCTTTAGGGTGTTCATAACCCAAGAGTCCAACCCACACTAGTTGGGTCCCATAACTCCTAAAATACTCCTCCAAAACTCGCCAAATTCCACTATGTTGTTCTCCTCATATAGGAGAACAAGGCCACAAAAGGAATCGGGAAATAAATGTCTCTAACGCATTTTCAAATTTTAAAATTTAGGATATAACCCTAGGGCTAGATTTAAATAATTAAATGGGTTTTTAATTAAAATCATAGATTAAAGCTTAAACCAAGGGAATGAATCAAAAGAAAATACTTAGGTTATGGTTTAGACCTTACCCCATGGAAGAAGCTTGAAGAACATCTTTGAATTCTCCTCATCCCAAACTTTCAAAATGAGAAAACTCCAACAACATTAATAGCCAAAAACGCTCAGTTGTTCTGCTTCGTTTCTTGTGCAAAACAATCCTGACATTCGCTTTTGATACCTCCAATGGATTTCTTGTGAAATTCCAGTCAACTTAGGCTTTTGAATAACTATATTTGACCTTATAATGAAGGAGATATGTTGGTTTCAATATTTGAAAATAGTGCATATTTTAAATACGAATTCAGTGGCAATTGTGTAATTAAAATGACAAATCTGGCAACCCAATGCTTAGTAAAATGACCATAAATTCCTCATATGAAATTAAAACTTGATGATTTCAGTTACTATGGTTCCAAAAATACGATACGGATATAATGATTTAGTCGAAACACGAATCAAAGTCCGTTTGCTCAATATGGTAACATTTATGCTCAAATCGACGTGGAAATCGAAAAAAATCACCATACAATCCAAACTTATCCAAAACTCATCGGAATTTATCCAAACTTTGTGGACATGTCAAAATCATCATACAAACTTATTGGAATAATTAAAACCCGATTCCGAGTTCGTTTACCCAAAAGTCAACTCTTCCAACTTAAAGCTTCTAAAATGAGAATCATTCTTCCAAATTAATCCCGAACTGCTCGAAAACTGAAACTAACCGTACACGCAAGTCATTATACATAATATGAAGCTACTCAAACCGCTGAATGGAATGCTAAAGCTCAAAACGACCGATCGGATCGTTTCACAGATAAAGAGAACCTAGTTGTGTATAATAAGTAGACGACATATGTAATAGATGAAAGATGCATAACAGATAAAGAATGTACATCATACAAAAAATATATAGAAATCAAAGGACATGTAACGATTAATTCAGCTAAAGCAAGCTGCAAGATCATATGTACAGTGACCTATGCATTCTAAGAGTAGATTTACCTACATTCGAGCATGAGTTAAGGACACCTGCGAGATGGTATAGTTAACCTCGTATGCCAATCTCTAAAGCTAGAGAGTTTTGAATGAAGGTTCGGATGGGTGAAAAGATAACCCTCGCGTGACTTGTGTGTGATTGTGTACGATCAAGTATCGACAGAAAAATGATGACAATTCAATAAGGCAACACCAAAGCATATAACAATGAATATACAACATGGGCATCTGTGAAAGGATATACAACATGGGCATGTGTAAAAACATATACAACATGAGCATGGCAAAGAATATACAGCCTGAACCATGTAACACACAGTACATGACTTGAAGCACGCAACAGAGACTATGCAGCTTGACGCATGCGACAGAGAATATACAACTTGAGGCAAATGATGAAGAATATACCGCTTGAAGCGCATGACAAGGAATAGACCACATTGAGGAATGCGATAAAGAATATACAACATGTAGCAGAGAGCATACGATTCAAAGTAAAGAATATACAACTTGAATCATAGAGTATACAACATGAAGCAGAGAGTATACAACATGAAGCATATGACAGAAAGAATAGAAGTTGGAGCACCGGAGAACCTGTAATCCCTCAAGTAATTGATCAAGTCTGTTGTGGTTAGAACATGAAGTATCTCCAGTAGAGTCGCCATGTTATTGCACCCTATTTTGCACAAGACAAAACAAACTACAATGTATAGTACTCTACAAGGTTACTTAAAGTTTAGAGTCGCCACCTAATGTTTAAGGTACACTAGGTTAGCTTCAAAAGAATGATTAATTTAATACTCTACAAGTTTAATTTTAAAAGAATGATTAATTTAATATATACAAAGAACGGTAAATTAGCTTGAATGAAGAGTGATTGAACAAGAATGTCACATGATGAAAGATACATATCTATGTATAACAAATTATTTACAAAAGGGGGTGAATAAAGTATATAAGAATTACATGTTGATGACTTGATAAAAGGTAAAGAAAATATGTGGTAACTATTTATGAATTAACTAAATGAATTGTAATTAAAGAATGCACTTGGAAGAATTTGATTTATAACCAAGCTAAGCTACTTTGAGTGATAGGCTAAATGTAAAAGAAAAAGAAAACTCACTTTAACGTGATTGGCCGAAAGTGGGGAAGAACTATCTTTGAGTAGTTTTATATAGTAAATAGGGTAAGAAAATGGTTGATTTAATATTTACAAGAATAATTAAAAAGAGTAAATTAAATAAGGGACAATTGATTGTAACAAGCGAGTAATAGGATATTTATGTTTACATGCACATATAGTGAAAAGCAAATGAACAAAGTATATGAAATAATTTACATTCTTTCTTTGAAATCGGTGCACAAGACCTAAAAGAATAATTAGGTATTTCAGAGAACAAGTTAAGTGAAGAGGGGATAATGTTAGTATTTTAGCTAAAGTACGAAGATTTAATAAAGAGCAATGCAACAAACAAGACAAGGTCAAATGACATACAAACACTATATCTTACACTTAATTTAATAAATGAAGTATGAAAGAATTTTATTTTAAAATGAATGAATTTGTATAAGAAGTTGTTTAAGGAATGAGAGTATGAGATAATATATAGTGATAAGTAGAATATCTACAAATTGACTAAATGAATGTTAATTAAAGAAAAACACTTTGGAAGAATTTAATGTATGTGCAAAGATTAACTATTTGAGTAAAAAGCTAGAAATAGAAATTTACTTTAAATGATTGGAAAGAGTGGACAAAAATAATCTTTGAACAATCTTAGTATATAATGAGTAAACTAAAAAAATTAATTTGATGAATGGAATGAGTATGGTATAGGAAAAATGTATCAAAATGTTTATGACATAGAAAATTATTGTGTCAATAAAAGAAAATATTTGTTCTAGCAATAAATTATTATCCAATGAGTAACTACACACCATATTTTTAGAGTCATGGTTTTGGAACACAAATTATGTGAGCCAAACCCGAATATCTGCAAGGCCTAAATTTCTCAAAGAATAGTACGATAGTCCGAGTATAATTTTCTACTGAAGTTGTGTCAATTAAAGAACAATTTACATATAAAGTGATTCAAAAAGATGCTCATACAATTGTAAGACAAAGACAAAAATTATTTATTTTGCTTTTTGAAAGATGACATGTTTCATTTTATGCATATCTAATTTAACTAGTTGGATGTATATCAATCACATTATGAATGTATTCAACAACTTAGCATACATGCACAAATTTTATGAACTCGCGTAACATAAAATATTACGGATTACCGATTATTAACTAGATGCAATTTTCAAAGTGGTTAGCAAATAGATAATATTAAAGCAAGCAAGCAAACACATCTACCTACTATTTTACTGCACTTTACGTTTTGGGTACATCCAAGAACGGAAAGTATGAAGCGGGGAATTTGACAGGGTTCGTCTTCGTCTCCGAGCGTCATCTTTCCAAAGCGCTTCGAATAATTGTACCTCGCAAAAGAGAAGCAAAATTGTTAGTAAGATAATATAAAGTAAAATAAATTAAATATTACTAATTTTGAAATTATTTTCTTTTAAAAATACTTTTATAAAAGATTGTTTTTCTTTTGAAAATAATTTGAAAAGTGTTTTTTGGAAATTGTTTTAAAAAATAGTTTAAAAAATATTTTTTGGAGGCTCGGATGATGTATGCAGTATAGCAATAAGAGATTAGTATGCGAATACCGGCTTGGTTGCAACTCCGGCGGCCTACCTTGTTACCTCGTGAAGTAAAAATTTAGTCTCATCGGGCTAAGCCAAATACAACATCCACTCAATATCAATGTTTATCCGCCACTGTGCTCTTCAATATCTACAATTGGCCTCACAAACGAGATCATATCAAACACATTTCAATCCAAGGCAGTGACTATCAATGTTGCAACAACAGAGTAACATCCGTGAAACCAAAATGAGATAAGACATTTATGGTGACATATCACAAAGTCAGAAGCAAAAAAAAGCTCAATACCAATTCGACCAACAAGCACAAAATAAATTCAAAAGCACATGGTAAGAAAGTGTTAACCCAATAAACACGCCGGAGAGGGGACTTTGGCCAGATCTAATTCAACCGGAAAAACAGTAGCATAGAACCTGTAAAACAAATCCGAAAACCAAGAAGTATTCATGAAGGGTCATCGGAAAACATGTCTATTGCCGGGAAATCATGTCAGCATCAATGGATGTCGCCGGAAAAGGTTACTCTGGCATGACCACTTGTAAAATCGAAAAAATAGAGTGACGATAGCCAAGCACAGATCCGACCGGTTCACCTAAAGAGCCGCCAAAATTAGTGACGCTACTACCACGAGGTCATTGGAGCAGCATCTTCAAGAGGCAAAGTGAGCAGGGCCACCGGTGAAGGATTTTCTGGCGAGATCTAATATTTTCAGTCAGATCAAATGGGTTTCTGTTCCCCGTTTTACAGTTGTTAAAGAAAAGAGAAGAGGGTATGAAGATGGGGAAGTAGTGGTGGCTCCAGCCATGGCCGCTGGTATCACGACCCAAAAATCAAACTAGTCGTGATAACACCTAACCCAACTCGCTAGGTCAGCCAACTAATAACAATCCAATTTCAATAAGATTTACTGAGAGATATAATGATAATATACTCAACTTTTATACAAGAAATTCCCAATGACTGGTAGTACAAATCATGAGCTTTTATGATTTAGAGTTTACAAAGCTGGTATGAAATAAATACATTATTTGTTTGAAATATACATGAACATATAAATAATTCTAAAGCTACCAAGAACAAAAAGGCAGCTATGACCGGGATGCATGTACGTCTTCAATGCCAACTCCCGCCATACACAGCAACATCAACGTCCAAAATTTGCACACAAGGTGCAGAAGTGTAGTATGAGTATAATCAACCCCATGTACTCAATAAGTAATAAACTTAACCTTAGGTTGAAAGTAGTGACGGGCTTGAACAAGGGTTAGAGTCCAACACTAACAGCCAGGAACAACTCATAACAATATAACTAAAGCAGTACAAGTAATAACTCAAAGATATAATTCTCAGCTCGTTTATAGTTTCGAAAAATATGCATGCTTTTCAAGTATAACAGTAAAACCCAAATCTTTCACCGAAATCAGCAAAATATGAGTAAATCTGAAAACTGTAATTTTTTCCTAAAATATTCATCAACAGGTAAGATGTTTTATTATCAGATGGCATAAGGAAAGTACATCTCTATGCCCATGTCAATGTGTATGTGAAGTCATGAATGTCACAATGTCGTACCATATGAGGAAATGCATCTCAATGCCTATATGCCATGTATGCATGTCAATTATAATGCAACGCGGTGATAAAACCATATGCATACTCTCAGAGTATCAATTCGCTCAATCCTCCAAGTCACTCAGTCCTCACAGTCACTCGGTCATCACAGTCACTCAGTCCTCCCAATCACTCGGCACTCGCACTCGACACACACACTCAGTAGGTATCTGCGCTCACTGCTGGTATGTCAAACTCCGGAGGGGAGGATCCTGCCCAAGCGCTAATATTAGTCAATCATGACATGAATCAATAAAGCCTGCTGTGGCGTGCAGCCTGATCCCATTAACATCCTCACAATCAGGCCCTCGACCTCTCAAATCTTATGCCAATCGGCCCAAACAATGATAATGTGTTATGAGACAAATAATATCAGAGATTGAGATATGATATGCAATGAATGAGTATGACTGAGTATGTAATTACAATTTAAGCAAATAACTCAACAGTAAAAATGACCTCAGTGGTTCCCAACAGGATAAGCATATATCCTAAACATGGTTCCGAACATGGATCGCAGCTCAATTACACTAGCACATAGGAATTTTATAGATAGAAACAAGATTAGGTCACTACACAGTACCACAGAATTAATCGAGTCATGATTCACACGGTGCATGCCCACACGCCCGTGACTAGCATGCGCGTCACCTCAATACCAAACACATAACACGTATATTCAGGGGTGCATACCCTCAGCACCAAGTTTAGAAGTGTTACTTACCTCAAACAAGCCGAATCCAATACCGAGCAAGCCAAACAATACTCTAGAAATGCCATCCTGTGCGTACCGACCTCCGAACGGCTCAAAACTAGCTAAAAAGCAACTCAGGTACATCAAATAATGCATAAGAAAACAATTCCAAATGATAAAGGTCGAATCTTTAATCAAAAGTCCAAAGTAAACCAAAAGGTCAAACCTAGACCTGCACCTCAGAACTCGACAAAACTTACAATATCCGACAACCCATTCAATTACGAGTCCAACCATACTAGTTTTACTCAAATCCGACTCTAAATCGATGTTCAAAACTAAAAAATTCACTTTGTGAAATTTAGACAAAAACCCCAAATTTCTCTTTTTCAATCAATAACCAAATGCCAAAAACGAGGATAGATTCATGAAATGTAATCAAAACCGAGTAGAAAACACTTACCCCAATCCATATGGTGAAAATCGCCTAAGAAATTGCCTCAATCCAAGCTCCGTATCTCAAAATATGCTAAAATAAACTCAAAATCCCGAAATTTGATGTTTTAAAGCACTGCCAGGGGTCCCTCTTCGCGATCGCGGTCAACAACATCGCGATTGCCGTTCAAAAATATTCCAGCTCAATTTTTACCCTTCGCGGTCGCGAACATTCCCTCACGATCGCGATGAACAAATTTCAACAAGCTTGCCCAACTCTTCTAGACAGCCTGTAGTGTATCAGTCATAACCTTTTGACAGCAGAATTTCTTCATCGCGAACGCCAAGAATGCTCCGCGAACGCGATTCACAGTTGCCTTTTTTAATTTTACTCATCGCGAGAGCGACCCAAAGTCCACGAGCGTGATGCACACTGCTGTAGCCAAAACCTAACTACTCAAAATGGCCTAGAAATAGTCCGACACCACCCCAAATCTCACCTGAGCCCCTCGGGACCCTGTTCGAACATACAAACAAGTCTCAAAACATATTACGGACCTACTCGAGGCCTCAAATCACATTTACTAACATCAAAATCACGAATCATCGGTTCTCTTAAGTTCATAAACTTCTAACTTCGAACCAAGTGTCCGATTCAAGCCTAACCAATACAGAATGAATCCAAATTTTGCATACAAGTTTCAAATGACATAACGAACCTATTCCAACTTTCGGAACAACAATTCAAACCCGATCTCATCAAAGTCAACTCCAGGTCAAACGTATGAACATTACAAACCTTCAAATTGCCAACTTTTGCCAAATAGTGCCGAAACCTTCTAGAAACATCCAAATGTGAATCCGGGCATACGCCCAAGTCAAACATTACCACCCAGACCTAACGGAACCATCAATAATTAAATACGAGGTCAACTACTAAAAAGTCAAACTTGGTCAACTCTTCCAAATTAAATCTTCAAACATGAAATTCATCCTTCCAAACTAATTCTGAATCACCCGAAAACCTAAATCGATGATACACATAAGTAATAATGCATCATACGGAGCTACTCATTCCCTCAAACCACCAAGCGAAGTGCAAATACTCAAAACGACCGGTCGAGTCGTTACATTCTCTCCCACTTAAACATACATTCGTCCTCGAACGTGCCAATCGTTCCAAAACCTTCAAATCATTGTGCAACCTTACCATGAACATACCCGAGGGAGATCCCACGTCACCCCAATCAATATAAGCCTGACGACACAACATAACTAAAGATCCTTAATTCAACCTTAGCCCATAAACCTTGGAACCCAATTTACAATATCCGGAATTCCTTACAAGACCCGAATCTCGCACTACACACTATATAAGTTTGTAAAAGTTGTATCAAGTCATATCCATAATCGAAGATGTAATCGTATGATATATCACATAACTCGCATAGTCGTAGCGATAATTTCTGACCACAATAACTACTCAATAACTACACGCAATTCGACATCAAGTACACGAAGTGCATGACCATAACCATGGAGAAGCAAATAACACAATATACCACAGCCTGGAAAGACCATAACGAAAGCGTAATCAACCATTACACACCCCAATCACCATCTCGCTTGAATTTCGCTACAAGGCCCAAACAGAACCGCACCATGTGTGCACATAACACACGAATCACAACCCCTCGTAGTATAGAAGAGGAAAACATAGAACATATCAGAACATGAACAAGCTCAACTCTAACCGAATGACTCACCCCTCAACACTAACCGTGCCGAGTCAAATAATTTAACCCGATGTAGAATACATATCGTCATTGGGCCTACCAATGGACCCCCAAATCAACTCCGGTCATCCCCATATAGATAAATAATCCTCCAAAAGTCCTAAATAACCTAACTCTAACACATACTACCAGCTGGCTAACTTTGGCCACATCTTCATAGTCCACAACCACGAAACAATCTACTTCTGAGAACTCCCAGTCTCCAAATCCATAGAAAACACGAATCACCATAGCTGATACCATCTCCACCACTCGAATATCTAACACATCTCTCATACACGATCATCCACGAGGAATACCTCTATAATTCTTCTGTGCCACATAGCAAAATCTGAACATCAGCAGTCGATCAACCAAGCGACAATCGCAATGCCGATGAAGTATCCGTAAGTCAAAACACAGTGCGCCTTCTGAAATGCGCACCTTTCTCGGGCAATACCGAGTAGTAATAGTATTCATCTAATCGCTGAAACTGTCCATGTTGTCTAAGTTCATGACCACCCCTTCAAAACAGAACCGCCACCTTGTACATGCAAATCTCAATCACACAGAATGCACAACATCTATCATGCCATCATATAAAAAGCACGAGAATCTCAGAATCAACTCTGAGTCACAAGCAGACTACATACTCAATTAGTCAGGAACCTTTCACTTGATCCCATCCAGTAGAAAATCACAATACGAAACATGATCCTCATGCCGGTAAGAAATATCCATCTCAAACCATAGTAGAAACCATCGAGAACACATTGAAATCCATTTCCACATAACCAAGCTATCAGAATTGAATCCTTATAACTCAACCAAGCTACACAGGTCGCCATATCGAAGAGTATTTCTACAAGAAACCCGTAAAGCCTCACCTCATCATAAGAACCAAAAGAACCGATCGTATCCATTACCGTATTGATCCAGTCTACTACCAAGCTATCTTATTTCTCCGAGTTCTTTCTGAATTACCGTCAAGTTGACTCTTCTCCTTACCAGAACACCAGGATCCTTACCCAAAGCTCACCACAAGAGATCCTAGCATAAAACCACTCCGCCCTAAGGCCCATAAGCCGTTCTATTCCATCTTAAGCACCCCAAAAGTACCACAACGGAGACACCCACTCTGAAGAGACCTTATGTGAATCTAAAGCAATTTCCTTTACCTTCCTGATACAGAAGTGTAGAATCCATAATGATATAGAAATACCGCGAGTCTCGACACATCAAATATAAATCTCAGATTCTAGCCATATACAAATCCGAAAGGTTCTCAGTTGCTACATATAAATCTTGAATTCATTAGAACCTTTTCGAGAGTCATCCACTTTGCTCAAATCTCAATTGCATTGCCCCAAATAGGCCGAATGACATGTGCCCCACTAGCACGAAAACACCCAAAGAATTAACCCTTCCTTAACGCAACCGAGCAAATTCCTACTCCATCCATTCTACATCCTTCACGAATAAAACCTAAATCATTCCATGATTCCCATATCCCCATAAAGTAAAATACACCATGCATCCAGAAACGTTCTTGCTTAAGTCATCCTCAAAACACCCCTATGCAAGTCATAACCGATCCAAAAGTATGCCTCATACCGAAACCAATACAACACATAACCATGCAGTCAAATCGTCGATACCAGACTCCCCCACTTGGCTCAAAGCCATAGATCAAATCACTCGATAACTCACAATGCCCATACTTTATTACGACCATAATACCACTATAAGATTCAACGAAATCCTTCATAAGGTCATGTAACACAAACCATATAGTACCTCAAATCATCTACTAAGCTCGCATTCATCCTCGTGATGGTCAGGTCAACTTTCTCAACCAATACAAACTCAAATCGCAACACCTATAACCCACTGATAGAAAAGAAACTCTCCATACAACATCATAAGGATCACACATCTGTAGACCACCCCGAAGGAGATAGCCCACCTTCTTAGCCTCAAATTGGCATCTTTCTATACCCTTTCGCAACCAAAATTACTACACAATCACTTATTCCTTCCTGAGTCTGAACTTATCAAAAAAACATGAGAACCTGATTCGTCCCACAATTAAACTACGTGAAAGATCCTTCAACACACTCTTAACTCGAGAGTATATGTAAAATCAAGACAGAAATCAAGCACCCAGTAGTCCTTTTTACATACCACGCAAACTCTTTTCGTCACATTAAAAACCATCTGAACACATCCCTCAAGCACGTTATACTCAACATATAGCCATCCAACTACCCATCGAGCCACAAATTTTGCTCATAGGGACACTACCGCACATATGAGTCGAAAAGCACGTGCTCACACAATTGAAACTGCCGAGCCTAAGCTGCGGTCCAAACCCGGTCTCATGTCTTCTAGACTGGCCCATCACCAGCACGCAAAAAACACATCTCGCACCTCATCCATGGAATCACATGTCGTCGATGCACAGCTGATACCGAGCGCTCACGTACGCATACGAGTGAGTGGAAGAAATTTAAAGAAATTTCAAGCTGAATCAATGCCGCACGATAAAGAAAGAGAGATGGAAAGTTTATCCTAAATGCCGTTTAGCCTCTCGAATATAGGTATGGACTTCAACATACCGATTCGCAAGACTCTACTAGACACTTGCTCATGAGTCGTAGCAACTATGAACCTAGAGCTCTGATACCAGCTTGTCACGACCCAAAAATCCAACTAGTCGTGATGGTACCTAACCAAACCCAACTAATAACAATCCAATTCAAATGAGATTTACTGAGAGATATAATGATAATATACTCAACTTTTGTACAAAAAATTCCCAAGGACTGTTAGTAAAAATCATGAGCTTCTAAGATTTAGAGTTTACAAAGCTGGTATGAAATAAATACATCATCTGTTTGAAATATACATGAATAGATAATTAATTCTAAAGCTACCAAGAACAAAAAGGCAGCTATGACCGGGACGCGGGTACGTCTTCAATGCTAGCGCCCGCCATATTCAGCAACATCAGCGTCCAAAATCTACACGCAAGGTGCAGAAGTATAGTATGAGTACAACCGACCCCATGTACTCAATATGTAATAAATCTAACCTTAGGTTGAAAGTAGGGACGAGCTTGGACAAGGGTCAGAGTCCAACACCAACAGCCAGAAAAAACTCATAACGATATAACTAAAGTAGTACAAGTAATAACTCAAAGATATAATGCTCAGCTTGTTCATAATTCTGGAAAATAGGCATGTTTTTCAAGTATAACAGTAAAACCCAAATCTTTCACCGAAATCACCAAATTAGAGTAAATCTGAAAACTGTGATTTTTCCAAAAAACTTTCAACAAGAGGTAAGATGTTTCATTATCATATGGCATGAGGAAAGTACATCGCTATGTCTACATGTCAATGTGTATGTGCATTCATGAATGTCACAATGTCAACTGTAATGCAATGTAGTGATAAAACCATATGCATACTCTCGGAGTATCAATTCTCTCAGTCTTCCCAGTCACTCAGTCCTCACAGTCACTCAGTCTTCACAGTCACTCATTCCTCCTAATCACTCGGCACTCACACTCAGTAGATACCTGCACTCCCTGCTGGTATGTCAGAATTCGGAGGGGGAATCCTGCCCATGTGCTAATATAAGCCAATCATGGCATGAATCAATAAAGCATGCTGCGACATGCAACCCGATCCCATAAACATCCTCACAATCAGGCCCTTCAGCCTCACTCAGTCATCAATCTCTCCAGTCTCTCAGCCTAACAAATCTCATGCCAATCGGCTAAAACAATGATAATATGACAAATGATATAAGAGACTGGGATATGATATGCAATGAATGAGTATGACTGAGTACGTAATTGCAATTTAAGCAAATAAATCAACAGTAGAAATGACCTCAGTGGCTCCCAACAGGATAAGCATATAGCCTAAACATGGTTCCGAACATGGATTGCAACTCAATTACTATAGCGCGTAGAAATTTCATAGATAGAAACAAGATTAGATCACTACATAATACCACAAAATCAATCGAGTCATAATTCACACGGTGCACGCCCACACACCCGTCACCTTGCATGTGCGTCACCTCAACACCAAACATATAACACGTATATTCAGGGGTTAATACCCTCAGCACCAAGTTTAGAAGTGTTACTTACCTCGAACAAGCCGAATCCAATATCGAGCAAGAAAAATAATACTCTAGAATTGCCATCGCTCGTGTAACGACCTCTGAACGACTCAAAACTAGCCAAAAGCAACTCAAATACACCAAATAATGCCTAAGGAAACAATTTCAAATGATAAAAGGTCGAATCTTTAATCAAAATCCCAAAGTCAACCAAAAAGTCAAACAAGGGGTCGCACCTCGAAACTCGATAAAATTTACAAAATCTGACAACCCATTCAATTACGAGTCCAACCATACTAGTTACACTCAAATCCGACTCTGAATCGATGTTCAAAACTCAAATATGCACTTTATAAAATTTTAGACAAAAATCCCCAATTTCTTTTGCAATTATCAACTAAATGCCAAAAACCAGGATAGATTTATGAGATATAATCAACACCGAGTAGAGAACACTTACCTCAATCCATATGGTAAAAATCGCCAAAACTATAACCTCAATCAGAGTTCCATAGATCAAAATATGCTAAAATGAACTCAAAATCCCAAAATTTGATGTTTTAATGCACTGCCAGCGTTCCCTCTTCGCGATCACGGTCCCTAACATCGCGATAGCGATTAAATAATATTCCAGCTCAATTTTTACCCTTTGCGATTGCGAACATTCCCCTGAAAATTCCAACAAGCTTGCCCAACTCTTCCAGACAGCCTGTAGTTTATCGGCCATAACTTGCTGTACAAAACACCAAATGAAAAACGGTTTGAAATTCTGAAAACTAGACACAACTTTCATTTATGGATCATCTCAAAAATCCATATAGATTGCAAGATATAAGCTTCTAAAGCCGGGCCAGTAACAGCAAAAATTCTTCTTCGCGAACACCAAGAATGCTCTACGAACGTGATTCACAATTGCCTTTTTCTATTTTACTTATCGCGAACACGACCCAAAGTCCGCGAACGCGATGCACACTGCTGTAGCCAAAAACTCACAACTCAAAATGGCCTAACAATTGTCCGAAATCACCCCGAAACTCATCCGTGCCCCTCGGGACCCCGTTCGAACATACCAACAAGTCTCAAAGCATATTATGGACCTACACAAGGCCTCAAATCACACATATTAACATCAAAACCAAGAATCGTCGATCAAGATCAATCTCTTAAGTTCATAAATTTCTAACTTCGAACCAAGCATCTGATTCAAGCCTAACCAATACGGAATGAATCCAAATTTTGCATACAAGTTTCAAATGACATAAGGAACCTATTCCAACTTTCGGAACAACAATTCGAACCCGATATTATCAAAGTCAACTACAGGTCAAACTTATGAACATTACAAACCTTCAAATTGCCAACTCTCGCCAAATAGTGCCGAAACCTACTAGAAACATCCAAATGCGAATCCGGGTATACGCCCAAGTCAAGAATTACCACCCAGACCTAATGGAACCATCAATACTTCGATCCGAGGTCAAATACTAAAAATTCAAACTTGGTCAACTCTTTCAATTAAAGCTTCAAACATGAAATTCATCTTTCCAAACTAATTCCGAATCACCCGAAAACCGAAACCGATGATACACATAAGTCATAATACATCATACAGAGCTACTCATTCCCTCAAACCACCAAGCAAAATGCAAATGATCAAAACGACCAGTCGAGTCATTACATTCTCCCCTACTTAAACATACGTTCTTCCTCGAATGTGCCAATTGTTCCAAAGCCTTCAAATCACTGTGCAACCTTACCATGCACATACCCGGGGGTGATCCCATGTCACCCCGATCCATATAATCCTGACGACACAACATAACTGAAGATCCTCAATTCAACCTTAGCCCATAAACCTTGGAATCCAATTTCCAACATCCGAAATTCCTTACAAGACCCGAATCTCGCACTACACACTGTATAAGTCTATAAAAGTTGTATCAGGTCATATCGATAACAGAAGATGTAATTCTTATGATATATCACATAACTTGCATACTCGTAGCAATAATTTCCGACCACAATAACTGCTCAAAGCAAACCTGGTACAAATAATAAACCTTGTATCAAATAAAAGCTCGTTCTAAAAGCTTCGTACACTGCCGATAATGAAAGAAACACGCAGAAACTCATAACCACTTATCAGATCAACAAGTCATGGATCCCTCCATCGTCCGACAAGAACCAAAGACAAATCCTAAGCCAACTTCAGATATTATCCTGCCAAATATATAATAATCAAATCCGAGAGTATCCATTCTAGGTCCAATGACCTTATCTAATCAAATACAACCACTGTACTGACCTGCCATACCAACATAACCTTAAGCCACAAACCGTTCAATCCGTGCACCAATGCGCAATAATTCAAATAGACCCAAAAATTGAAAAAGACTCAAATAAGAGAACCGTCCCGGTCGAGCAAGCCTAGTAAACTTTTTCTACCCGACTCATTCATGATCCAAAAAGGGAATGCGTCACCATTTGTAAAACGGGGGAGAGATCAGTTATATAAGTATATAAACGTTGCAGGTTCATTTCCTTTTTCATTTTATGCATTATGCCATAGTTAAATTTCCAAAATACAACTCGGTCCAACGCCCACCCCAACATACATACATGACCCACATAAACGTCTACAGAGCCTCTAAGGGTACAAAAGAGCAACATGACAATACCGGCAACAAGGCTCCGGCTATACCTCAAAATATAAAAACTTATACAGAAGAAGGACTACATGACCCTAGGAAGAAATGGGGCTCACCAAGACTACTGTGATGAGTGAGAGGGAGAGCACCACTATCTGCAATCAGCGATATTTGCGATGGAACTACCTACATCCATTCAAAGATGTAGCGCCCCCGACAAAAGGGACGTTAGTACTATCGAATAGTACTAGTATGTAAGGCAAACACTAATCTTAGTAGAATAAACAGTGAAACAAAGAGAAGGCAGTCATAACAATCAATAAGTACTTCACGGAAATACAAAGAATCACCAAATACGGATCACATAATTTCCAATTCAATCTTTAAATCTTTTTAGGTTAATGATATTTAGTGCCAAAGTCGCAACTCACAATGGCACTGTGTTTTTACACGGAGTCCGGTCTCAGCCCGACCGGCTAAGCCATCTCAAGTGAGACATATCCATATCCACAATGTAAATCAATAATTCCAACACAAATGCCACCATGTGTACGGCATGGCGTTCGATATCGGCCCGATCGGCTAAGCCTTCTCATTTGAGACATAACCTCTTTCAACTGTCCACTCAATTCACATTTCTTTCCCATCTTCATTACATGGCACAAACAACCTCATTTATTAAGTAGTTCTTGGCACTTGGGCACATTTTACAATTCAAGTCTTTCCCTTTTTATTTGTTCAAATAACATCATCATTCATGTCAATAAGTACCATCACATAAGGCATTTCACTCAAGTAACAGGATGACATGGTAAGCATCTAAAACAATTAGGGAACATGAGTCTTCCAACCCAACACACTAAGGCAAACAATTCTAGTATGATCAAGTCGGGACTTACACCAAATATTCGGATACCAGGAGTTCCATTCTAGGAAGAAGAGAGTTAGCAATACATACCTCAATTGCGCTTCTTTAGACTCTATGAATTATCCGGAACCCTTAGCAACCTCAATCTATTTTAGCAATATACAAATTGAACCCAAAATTTGGAAAACATTCATGGTTCTAGTTCCCTTTTCCACACTATTTTTACCACACATGCATGCAAGATAAACAACCCTCATACCCATGGACCATATTATTAATTACTCATTTTCAGTATAGGTTTCAAAATTTTAGGGCTAGGGTATAGATTCTTACCTCTAGGATGGAGGCCTAGATTGCTTTCCTTGATAATCTTCAAAGTTTCAAGAAAGAATTGAAGAATAATTGATGAGGATTACTTTATTACTCTAAGGCTCCCTCTCTCACTCTATAGTATTAGAAAATGAGCTCAAAATAGACCTAAGGGGTGTTTTAACAGAATGGGGGTCGGGTTTTAAATTAAGAAAAATGGTGCCCCGACACAGGTCTGCGGTCGCATATGCGACCGCATAATGGTTATGCGATCCGCAAAGTGACCACAGAAATGGCCCTCAGGGGCCTAAACCTTCGGCTTAGGTATGCAACCAGTATGCGGTCCGCATATCGATTATGCGATCGCATAATCGATATGCGGACCGCATACTGGTTGCATACCTAAGCCGAAGGTTTAGGCCCCTGAGGGCCATTTCTGTGGTCACTTTGCGGATCGCATAACCATTATGCGGTCGCATATGCGACCGCATAATGGTTATGCGATCCGCAAAGTGACCACAGAAATGGCCCTCAGGGGCCTAAACCTTCGGCTTAGGTATGCAACCAGTATGCGGTCCGCATATCGATTATGCGATCGCATAATCGATATGCGGACCGCATACTGGTTGCATACCTAAGCCGAAGGTTTAGGCCCCTGAGGGCCATTTCTGTGGTCACTTTGCGGATCGCATAACCATTATGCGGTCGCATATGCGACCGCATAATGGTTATGCGATCCGCAAAGTGACCACAGAAATGGCCCTCAGGGGCCTAAACCTTCGGCTTAGGTATGCAACCAGTATGCGGTCCGCATATCGATTATGCGATCGCATAATCGATATGCGGACCGCATACTGGTTGCATACCTAAGCCGAAGGTTTAGGCCCCTGAGGGCCATTTCTGTGGTCACTTTGCGGATCGCATAACCATTATGCGGTCGCATATGCGACCGCATAATGGTTATGCGATCCGCAAAGTGACCACAGAAATGGCCCTCAGGGGCCTAAACCTTCGGCTTAGGTATGCAACCAGTATGCGGTCCGCATACTTGTTCTGCGGTCGCATAATGCACCGCAGAACTCCCTCCGCAGAAACCCAAGAGGAATTATACGACCGATATGCGGTCCGCATATCGATTATGCGATCGCATAATCGACCGCAAAACTGACCTCAAATTGACCAAACTTTTTGCTTCACTCTACGGCCATTATGCGGTCCGCAGAATGATTATGCGGCCGCATAATGGGCCGCAGAAACATGTTCTTCTGCAAAATATTTTCCTCTTAGTCCGTAGGGTACTGTTCAATCCAAAAAGTCCGAACCGCGACGAGCTTGCAAGCCGCGAAGAATTTCTACTATAATAATGCAGGAATCTAACTTGGCACCATGAAACCCCGAGTTTTTGGTTAAAACTTTTACGGGTCCTTACAGGTCGCACCTGCAAGCCCGCAGGTGCGAAACCTGTGGCACAGATGCGGAAAGGGGGATGCTGGGCAGGCTTCGCAGATGCGGCACGCCACGCGCATGTGCGACGAGTTTGCCGTAGATATGGAGACTGGGCGGATAAGTGAGTTGCGTAGGTGCGGCTCCTTGGACCACAGGTGCGGTCGCGCGGGTGCGAGTAAATGGCCACAGCTGCGAGAAGCCTGGGCAGAGGATACATATTGCACACTTCGCGAATATTGGTGCATTCTTCACCATTTCTATTCGGATTTGGAGATTTTGGGAGAGATTGGAAGAGGGAATCAAGGGGGTTTTCATTGAGCTAAGTTACTTGAGCCCTAATACTTGTATATATGGTGATTTTCCGTTGTTTAGTATTTGTAATTAGTGAAAATGAGGGGTTAGGGCTTGAGATTTTTAGAGAAGTAATTTAAGGATTTGAAGGATCAAATGATGTCGGATTTTGATTAATTTGGTATGGTTAGATTTGTGAGTGAATGGGCTTTCTAGTTTTATAAATTTTTTCGGATTTCGAGACGTGGGCCCAGGGGCCAGGTTTGAGTCAATTTCGGGTTTTGGTCTAATTTTGTATATTTTCTTGTGGAATTCATTCCATTAGCATATATTGATGGTATTGTACTGATTGTGAATAGATCTGGAGCATTTGGAGGCCGAGTCCAGAGGCAAGAGCATTGCGGGGTAGAGATTTGACCGGTTTGAGGTAAGTAACGATTGTAAATCTAGTCCTGAGAGTATGAAACCCCAGATTTCGTATCATTTTACTATTTTGAGGTGACGCACATGTTAGGTGACGGGTGTGTGGGCGTGCACCATTGGGGATTTGTACTATAATAATGCAGGAATCTAACTTGGCACTACGAAACCCCGAGTTTTTGGTTAAAATTTTTACGGGTCCTTACATCCTCCCCCACTTAAGATCATTCATCCTCGAATGAGGATTAAGGTTCACTTAACACAGTTTCAGTCATGCCACATACCATCAGCCCCAAATTTGCCTTACTTTCTAACTTTCTGAAAATTTCGCCTGAGTTTCCTTTGTTATTAGGCCTATCCACCTGCCAGAGAGCCCCCGAAACACACCTTAGCAACATATATAGAATTAAATGACACAACAGAATGCAAAATAACACCAACCGAAGTCTCATGGGGGACATATAACTAGAAAGGAGTGTCTTTATATTAGCCGAACAAGCGATACAAACTTTAGGGGAAACAACTTTATAAAACTATTACATGGCTATTCAAACAAATAAGGGTACTTTTGTTTCATTTCATTCTCGGCTTCCCAAGTAGCTTCTTCGACTTGTTGGTTTCGCCATAACACCTTCACAAATTGAATTTCTTTGTTTCTCAACTTCTGGACCTGCCTATCAAGAATAGCAACCGGAATTTCTTCATATGACAATTCTTCACTAACCTCGATGGTCTCAACCGGCACAATAGCGGACGGATCTCCAACTACCTTCTTCAACATGGACACATGGAATACCGGGTGTAATAATGACATCTCAGGTGGTAGTTCAAGCTTGTACGCCACCTGACCTATCCTTTGAATGATTTTATATGGCCCGACATACCTCGGACTTAATTACCCTTTCTTTCCAAACAACATGATCCCCTTCATGGGAGATATCTTCAAGAATACCCAATCATCTTCTTTGAACTCTAAGTCTCTGCGACAAACATCCGAGTAGGATTTTTGACGACTCTGAGTAGTTTTCAACTGTTCTTTTATGATCTTAACCTTTTCCATAGCTTGATGCACAAGGTCTGGTCCTATTAGTTCAACTTCTCCAAACTCGAACCACCGAATCAGTGATCTACATCTCCTACCATACAAGGCCTCAAACGGCGACATCTTTATACTGGCATGGAAGCTGTTGTTATAAGCAAATTCTATTAGCGGCAAATGATCATCCCAGCTACCCTTGAAGTCAAGCACACACGCACGCAACATCTCCACAAGCGTCTGAATAGTCCGCTCTGCTTGCTCGTCAGTCTGTGGGTGGAAAGCCGTGCTAAGATTTACCTGCGTACCCAAACCTTGCTGAAATTTCTTCCAGAAATTAGCTGTGAATTGGGCCCCTCGATCGGAAATGATGGAAACTGGAGTACCATGAAGCCTGACTATTTCCTTGATATACAACTGAGCATATTGTTCCGCAGTGTCGGTGGATTTAACTGGTAAAAAGTGTGCTAATTTCGTGAGTCGGTTCACGATCACCCAAATTGAGTCAAACTTATGCGGAGTGCGCGGTAACCCTACCACAAAATCCATGTTGATCATTTTCTATTTCCACATTGGAATTTCTATACTCCGAGCTAATCCATTTGGCCTTTGATGCTCGGCCTTCACTTGTTGACAGTTTGAATATTTTTCCACAAAGTCCGCCACACCCCTCTTTATGTTATTCCACCAGTAAACTTCCTTGAGGTCATGATATATTTTTGTAGAACCTGGGTGCACGGAATATCTAGAAGTATGAGCTTCTGCCATGATTCTTTCCCGAAGACCATCTACGTTTGGAACACATAGTCGCCCTTGGTACCGTAATGTACCGTCATCCACGCCAAGAGAAAAAGCCATAGTCTTGTGTTTATGAATCCCCTCCTTCAGCTGCACCAACACCGGATCATTGTATTGCTTCTCTTTGATCTCCGTCACAAGCGATGATTCCGCCCTATTCCGCACAATCACTCCCCCTTCATTAGAGTCTGC
>AWOL01S0178299.1:0-23679 GCA_000715115.1 Nicotiana otophora
GTCCGTTGTACGGCAGCAGAACCACTCTACAGACCGCATAATGAATGCAGAGTGAGGCAGTTTTCTAGGGCTTTTTTAATGTCGATTTTGCAGTCAATTATACGACCGCATAACCATTTCGCGGGTCGTACTTTGGTCGCATAGTCATCCTTAGACTTTTGCGAAGGGAGGTTCGGACTTTTTGGATTGAATAGTGCCTGGTGATTTAAAGGAAAATGTTGGGCAGAAGTAGGCATTTCTGTGCCCCGTTCTGTGGCCGCAGAACCACTCTACGGACCGCAGATTGGTCGCGGAGTGAGGCAGTTTTCTGGGGCATTTTTGTTGTTGATTTCGTGGCCATTATACGATCGCATAACCATTTCGCAGGCCGCAGTATGGTTGCATAGTCATCCTTAGACTTTTGCGAAGGGATGTTAAGAATATTTGGATAGAACATTGCTGAGAGAGTTGAAGGAACATGTTCGGCAAAAGTAGGCATTTCTGTGCCCCGTTCTGCGGCTGCAGAACCACTTTACGGACCGCAGATTGGTCGCGGAGTGAGGAAGTTTTCTGGGGTGTTTTTTATGTCGATTTCGCGGCCAATTATACGACCGCATAACCGTTTTGCGTGCCGCACTTTGATCGCATAGTCATCCATTGACTTTTGCGAAGGGAGGTTCAGAATAGTTGGATAGAACAGTGCCTAGAGTGTTGAAGGAAAATGTTGGGTAGAAGTAGGCATTTCTGCGGTCCGTTCTACGGCCGCAGAACCACTCTGCGGACCGCAGAATAGACGCAGAGTGAGGCAGTTTTCTCGGGCTTTTTTAATGTCGATTTCGCGGTCAATTATGCGACCACATAACCATTTCGCAGGCCACACTTTGGTTGCATAGCCAACCTCATACTTTTGGGAATGAAGGTTCGGACTTTTTGGATTGAACAATGCCTGGGGAGTTGAAAGAGAATGTTGGGCAAAAGTAGGCATTTCTACGGCCCGTTCTGCGGCCGCAGAACAACTATGCGGACCGTAGAGTGGACACAGAGTGAGGCAGTTTTCTAGGGCTTTCTGATGTCGATTTCGCGGCCAATTATGCGAACGCATAACCGTTTCATGGGGTGCACTTTGGACGCATAGTCATCCTTAGACTTTTATGAAGGGAGGTTCGGACCTTTTGGATTGAACAATGCCTAGAGAGTTGAAGGAAAATGTTGGGTAGAAGTAGGCATTTCGGCGGCCGTTATACGGCCGTAGAAGTACTCTGGGACCGCAGAATGGACGAACAGTGAGGCAGTTTTCTAGGGCTTTTTTGATGTCAATTTCACGGCCAATTATGCGATCACATAAGCATTTCGCGGGTTACACTTTGGTCGCATAGCCAACCTTAGACATTTGGTAATGCAGGTTCGGATTTTTCGGATTGAACAATGCCTGGGGAGTTGAAGGAGAATTTTGGGAAAAAGTAGGCATTTCTACGGCCCGTTTTGCGGTTGCAGAACCACTCTACGGACCGTAGAATGGACGCGGAGTGAAGAAATTTTCTAGGGCTTTTTGATGTCGATTTTGCGATCAATTATGCAAACGCATAACCGTTTCACGGGCTGCACTTTTGTCGCATAGTCATCCTTAGACTTTTGTGAAGGGAGGTTCGGACCTTTTGGATTGAACAGTGCCTAGAGAGTTGTAGGAAAATGTTGGGTAGAAGTAGGCATTTCGGCGGCCGTTATACGGCCGTAGAAGTACTCTGCGGACCGCAGAATGGACGAACAGTGAGGCAGTTTTCTAGGGCTTTTTTGATGTCAATTTCGCGGCCAATTATGCGATCACATAAGCATTTCGCGGGTCGCACTTTGGTCGCATAGCTAACCTTAGACATTTGGTAATGAAGGTTCGGATTTTTCGGATTGAACAATGCCTGGGGAGTTGAAGGAGAATTTTGGGAAAAAGTTGGCATTTCTACGGCCCGTTTTGCGATCGCAGAACCACTCTATGGACCGTAGAATGGACGCGGAGTGAGGAAATTTTCTAGGGCTTTTTGATGTCGATTTTGTGATCAATTATGCAAACGCATAACCATTTCACGGGCTGCACTTTTGTCGCATAGTCATCCTTAGACTTTTGTGAAGGGAGGTTCGGACCTTTTTGATTGAACAGTGGCTGGTGATTTGAAGTAAAATGTTGGGCAGAAGTAGGCATTTATGTGGCCCGTTCTATGGCTGCAGAACCTCTCTGTGGACTGCAGAATGGTCGCAGAGTTAAGTAGTTTTCTGGGGCCTTTTGTATGTTGATTTTGCGGCTATTTCAGCGATCGCATAACCGTTTTGCGGGCCGCACTTTGGTCGCATAGTCATCCTTAAACTTTTGCGAAGGGAGGTTCGGACATTTTGGATTGAATAGTGCCTAGGGAGTTGAAGGAAAATGTTGGGCAGAAGTAGGCATTTCTGCGGTGTGTTCTACGGCCGCAGAACCACTCTATAGACCGCTTAATGAATGCAGAGTGAGGCAGTTTTCTAGGGCTTTTTTAATGTCGATTTTGCAGTCAATTATACGACCGCATAACCATTTCACGGGTCGTACTTTGGTCGCATAGTCATCCTTAGACTTTTGCGAAGGGAGGTTCCGACTTTTTGGATTGAACAGTGCCTGGGGAGTTATAGGAAAATGTTGGGAAGAAGTAGGCATTTTTGCGGCCCGTTCTACCGCCGCAGAACCACTCTGCGGACCGCAGAATGGACGCAGAGTGAGGCAGTTTTCTGGGGCATTTTTGATGTCGATTGCGCGGCTATTTCTGCAATCGCATAACCGTTTTGCGGGATGCACTTTGGTTGCACAGTCATCCTTAGACTTTGGCAAAGGGAGGTTCGAACTTTTTGGATTGAATAGTGCCTGGAGATTTGAAGGAAAATGTTGGGCAAAAGTAGGCATTTCTGTGCCCCGTTCTACGGCCACAGAACCACTCTACGGACCGCAAATTGGTTGCGGAGTGAGGCAGTTTTCCAGGGATTTTTGATGTTGATTTCGTGGTCAATTATGCGACCGCATAACCATTTTGCGGGCCGCACTTTGCTCGTATAGTAATCCTTAGACTTTTGCGAAGGGAGGCTCAGAATATTTGGATAGAACAGTGCCTAGAGAGTTGAAGGAAAATGTTGGGCAAAAGTAGGCATTTTTGCGGTCCGTTCTACGGCCGCAGAACCACTCTGCAGACTGCAGATTAGTCGCGGAGTGAGGATGTTTTTTGGGGTGTTTTTGATGTCGATTTCGCGGTCAATTATGTGACCACATAACCGTTTCGCTGGCCACACTTTGGACGCATAGTCAACCTTAGACTTTTGGGAATGAAGGTTCGGACTTTTTAGATTAAACAATGCCTGATGATTCGAAGGAGAATGTTGGGCAAAGGTAGGCATTTTTGTTGCCCGTTCTGCCCGTTCTGCGGCCGCAGAACCACTCTGCGGACTGCAGAATGGATGCAGAGTGAGGTAGTTTTCTAGGGCTTTTTGAATGTCAATTTCGCAGTCAATTATGCAATCGCATAACCATTTCGTGGGCCGCACTTTGGTCGCATAGTCATCCTTAGACTTTTGCGAAGGGAGGTTCGGACTTTTTAGATTGAACAGTGCCTGGGGAGTTGTAGGAAAATGTTGGGCAGAAGTAGCCATTTCTACGGCCGTTTTATGGCTGCAGAACCACTCTACGTACCGCATAATGGACGCAGAGTGAGGCAGTTTTCTGTGGCTTTTTTGATGTCCGTTTCGCGGCCAATTATGCGACCGCATATGTGTTTCGCGGGTCGCACTTTGGTCGAATAGTCATCCTTAGACTTTTGTGAAGGGAGGTTTGGACGTTTTGGATTGAATAGTGCCTGGGGAGTTGCAGGAGAATGTTGGGAAAAAGTAGGCATTTCAGTGGCCTGTTTTGCGGCTGCAGAACCTCTTTGCGAATCGCAGAATGGTCGCAGAGTGAGAAAGTTTTCTGGGGCATTGTTGATGTCGATGTCGCGGCTATTACTGCAATCGCATAACCTTTTCGCGGGCCGCACTTTGGTCGCACAGTCATCCTTAGACTTTTGCGAAGGGAGGTTCGGACTTTTTGGATTGAATAGTGCCTGGTGTTTTGATGGAAAATGTTGGGCAGAAGTAGGAATTTTTGTGCTCCGTTCAGCGGCCGTACAACCACTATTGACCACAGATTCGTCGCGGAGTGAGGTAGTTTTCTGGGGCTTTTTTGATGTCGATTTTGCAGCCAATTATGCGACCGCATAAGCATTTCGCGGGTCTCACTTTGGTCGCATAGTAATCCTCAGACGTTTGCGAAGGGAGGAGTGGACTTTTTGGATTGAATAGTGCTTGGGGAGTGGAAGGAGAATGTTGGGCAAAAGTAGGCATTTCAGTGGCCCATTTTGCGGCCGCAGAACGTCTTTGCGGACCGCAGAATGGTCGCAGAGTGAGGCAGTTTTCTGGGGCCTTTTTATATCGATTTCGCGGCTATTTCTGCGATCGCATAACCGTTTTGTGGGTCGCATTTTGGTCGCACAGTCATCCTTAGACCTTTGCGAAGAGAGGTTCGGACTTTTTGGATTGAATTGTGCGTGGTTCTTTGAAGGAAAATTTTGAGCAGAAGTAGGCATTTCTGTGCCCCGTTCTGCGGCCGCAGAACTACTCTACGGACCGCAGATTGGTCGCGGAGTGAGGTAGTTGTCTGGGTGTTTTTGATGTTTATTTCGTGGTCACTTATGCGACTACATAACCGTTTTGCGGGCTGCACTTTTGTCGCATAGTCATCCTCAGACTCTTGCGAAGGGAGGTTCAAATTTTTTGGATAGATCAGTTTCTAGAGAGTTGAAGGAAAATGTTGGGTAGAAGTAGGCATTTTTGTGCCCCGTTCTACAGCCGCAGAACCACTCTATGGACCGCAGATTGGTCGCAGAGTGAGGCAGTGTTTTGGGGTATTTTTGATGTTGATTTCGTGGTCAATTATGCGACCGCTTAACCATTTCGCGGGCCGCACTTTGGTCGCATAGTCATCCTTAGACTTTTGCAAAGGGAGGTTCAGAATTGCTGGATAAAATAGTGCCTAGAGAGTTGAAGGAAAATGTTGGACAGAAGTAGGCATTTCTGCGGTCCGTTCTACGGCCGCAGAATGGAAGCAGAGTAAGGTAGTTTTCTTTGGCTTTTTTAATGTCGATTTCGCGATCAATTATGGGACCACATAACCGTTTCACAGGCTGCACTTTGGTCGCATAGCCAACCTTAGACTTTTGGGAATGAAGGTTCGGATGGATTGAACAATGCCTGGGGATTTGAAGGAGAATGTTGGGCAAAAGTAGGCATTTCTATGGCCAGTTCTGCGGCCGCAGAACCACTCTGCGGACCGTAGAATGGACGCAGAGTGAGGCAGTGTTTTAGGGCTTTTTGATGTCGATTTCGTGGCCAATTTTGCGAACCCATAACCGTTTCACGGGCCGCACTTTGGTCGCATAGTCATCCTTAGACTTTTACGAAGGGAGGTTTAGACTTTTTGGATTGAACAGTGTCTGGGGAGTTGTAGGAAATTGTTGGGCAGAAGTAGGCATATTTGAGGCCCGTTCTGCGGCCGCAGAACCACTCTGCTGACCACGCGGAGTGGACACGGAGTGAGGCAGTTTTCTGGGGCTTTTTTAATGTCGATTTCGCGGTAAAGTATGCGACCACATAACCTTTTCGCAGGACACACTTTGGTCGCAAAGTCAAACTTTGACTTTTGGGAATGAAGGTTTGGACTTTTTGGATTGAACAGTGCCTGGGGAGTTGAAGGAGAATGTTGGGAAAAAGTAGGCATTTTTGTGGCCCGTTCTGCAAACCGCAGAATGGTCGCAGAGTGAGATAGTTTTCTGGGGCATTTTTGATATCGATTTCGCGGCTATTTCTGCGATCGCATAACCGTTTCGCGGGCTGCACTTTGGTCGCACAGTCAATCCTTAGAATTTTGCGAAGGGAGGTTCAATCATTTTGGATTGAATAGTTCCTGGTGATTTGAAGGAAAATGTTGGGCAGAAGTAGGCATTTTTGTGCCCCGTTCTGCGGCCGCAGAACCACTCTACGGACCGCAGGTTGGTCGCGGAGTGAGGTAGTTGTCTGGGTGTTTTTGATGTTTATTATGTGGTCAATTATTTGACTGCATAACCTTTTCGCGGGCCGCACTTTGGTCGTATAGTCATCCTCAGACTTTTGCGAAGGGAGGTTCAGAATTTTTGGATAGAACAGTTTCTAGAGAGTTGAAGGAAAATGTTAGGCAGAAGTAGGCATTTGTATGCCCCGTTCTTCTGCTGCAGAACCGCTCTACGGACCGCAAATTGGTCGCAGATTGAGGCAGTTTTCTGGGGCATTTTTGATGTTGATTTCGTGGTCAATTATGCGACCGCCTAACCATTACGCGGGCCGCACTTTGGTCGCATAGTCATCCTTAGACTTTTGCAAAGGGAGGTTCAGAATTTCTGGATAAAATAGTGCCTAGAGAGTTGAAGGAAAATGTTGGGCAGAAGTAGGCATTTCTGCGGTCCGTTCTACGGCCGCAGAATGGACGCAGAGTGAGGTAGTTTTCTTTGGCTTTTTTAATGTCGATTTCGCGGTCAATTATGGGACCACATAACTATTTCGCAGGCCGCACTTTGGTCGCATAGCCAACCTTAGACTTTTGGGAATGATGGTTCGGACTCTTTGGATTGAACAATGCCTGGGGAGTTGAAGGAGAATATTCGGCAAAAGTAGGCATTTCTAAGGCCCGTTCTGCAGCCGTAGAACCACTCTGCGGACCGTAGAATGGACGCAGAGTGAGGCAGTTTTTAGGGCTTTTTGATGTCGATTTCGCGGCCAATTTTGCGAACCCATAACCGTTTCATGGGCCGATCTTTGGTCGCATAGTCATCCTTAGACTTTTACGAAGGGAGGTTCGGACTTTTTGGATTGAACAGTGTCTGGGGAGTTGTAGGAAATTGTTAGGCAGAAGTAGGCATTTTTTAGGCCCGTTCTGCGGCCGCAGAACCACTCTACGGACCGCTAAATGGACACAGAGTGAGGCAGTTTTCTGGGCTTTTTTAATGTCGATTTCGCTGTCAATTATTCGACCGCATAATCATTTCGCAGGCCGCACTTTGGTCGCATGGTCATCCTTAGACTTTTCTGAAGAATGTTTCGGACTTTTTGGATTGAACAGTGCCTCGGGAGTTGTAGGAAAATGTTGGGCAGAAGTAGGCATTTCTGCGGCCCATTCTACGGCCGCAGAATGGACGCAGAGTGAGGCAGTTTTCTAGGACGATTTTTATGCCGATTTTGCAGCTATTTATGCGATCGCATAATCGTTTCGCGGGCCGTACTTTGGTCTTACAATCATCCTTAGACTTTAGCGATGGGAGGTTTGGACTTTTTCGATTGAAAAGTGCCTGGTGATTTGAAGGAAAATGTTGGGCAGAAGTAGGCATTTCTGCGCCCCGTTCTTCTGCCGTAGAACCACTCTACGGACCGCAGAATGGTTGTCGAGTGAGGCAGTTTTCTGGGGCATTTTTAATGCTGATTTCATGGTCAATTATGCGACCGCATAACCATTTCGCGCCGCACTTTGGCCGCATAGACCTTAGCCTTTTGTGAAGGGAGGTTCGGACTTTTTGGATTGACCAATGCCTGGGGAGTTGAAGGAGAATGTTGGGCAGAAGTAGGCATTTCTACGGCCCGTTCTGCGGCAGCAGAACCTCTCTGCGGACCACAGAATGGTCGCAGAGCGAGGCAGTTTTTTGGGACATTTTTATGTCGATTTCGAAGGTATTTATTTGATCGCATAACCGTTTCGCGGGCCGCACATTGGTCTCACAATCATCCTTAGACTTTTGCGAAGGGAGGTTTGGACTTTTTGGATTGAACAGTGCCTGGTGATTTGAAGGAAAATTTTGGGCATAAGTAGGCATTTATGTGGCCCGTTCTGCGGCCGCAGAACCTCCTTATGGACCGCAGAATGGTCGCAGTGTTAAGCAATTTTCTGGGGCTTTTTTAATGTCGATTTAGCAGTCAATTATGCGATCGCATAATCATTTCGCGGGCTGCACTTTGGTCACATAGTCATCCTTAGACCTTTGCGAAGGGAGGTTCGGACTTTTTGGATTGAACAGTGCCTGGAGAGTTGAAGGAGAATGTTGGGCAGAAGTAGCCATACCTACATCCCGTTTTGCGGACTGTAGAATGGTCAAAAAGTGAGGTAGTTGTTTGGGACGTTTTTGATGGCGATTTCATGGCTATTTATACGATCACATAACCGTTTCACGGGCCGCACTTTGGTCTCACAATCATCCTTAGACTTTTGTGAAGGGAGGTTTGGACTTTTTGGATTGAATAGTTCTTGGTGATTTGAAGGAAAATGTTGGGCAGAAGTATGCATTTCTACACCACGTTCTTCGGCCGCAGAACCACTCTACGGACCGCAGAATGGTCGCGCAGTGAGGCAGTTTTCTGGGGCATTTTTACTGTTGATTTCATGGTCAATTATGTGACCGCATAACCATTTTGCGGGCCGCACCTTGATCTCACAATCATCCTTAGACTTTTGCGAAGGGAGGTTCAGAATTTTTGGATTGAATAGTGCCTCAGGATTTGAAGGAAAATATTGGGCAGAAGTAGGCATTTCTGCGCCCCGTTCTTCTGCCGCAGAAGCACTCTACGGACCGCAGAATGGTTGCGGGGTGAGGCAGTTTTCTGGAGCATTTTAATGTTGATGTCGTGGTCAATTATGCGAACGCATAACCATTTCGCGGGCCGCACTTTGGCCGCATAGACCTTAAACTTTTGCGAACGGAGGTTCGGCCGTTTTGGATTGACCAATGCCTGGGGAGTTGAAGGGGAATGTTGTGCAGAAATAGGCATTTCTGCGGGCCGTGCTGCGGTAGCAAAACCTCTTTGCGGACCGCAGAATGGTCGCAGAGTGAGGCAGTTTTCTGCGACCTTTTTGATGTCGATTTCGAGGATATTTATTCGATTGCAAAACCGTTTTGCCGGCCGCACTTTGGTCTCACAATCATCCTTAGACTTTTGCGAAGGTAGGTTTGTACTTTTGGATTGAACAGTGCCTGGTGATTTGAAGGAAAATGCTGGGCAGAAGTAGGCATTTCTGTGGGCCGCTCTGCGGCCGCAGAACCTCTCTATGGACCGCAGAATGGTCGCAGTGTTAAGCAGTTTTCGGGGGCTTTTTTAATGTCTATTTCGCAGTCAACTATGCGATTGCATAATCATTTCGCGGGCCGCACTTTGGTCGCATAGTCATCCTTAGACTTTTGCGAAGGGAGGTTCAGACGTTTTAGATTGAACAGTGCCTGGGGATTTGTTGGAAAATGTTGGGCAGAAGTAGGCATTTCTGCGGCCCATTCTACGGTCACAGAACCACTTTGTAGATCGAAGAATGGACGCAGAGTGAGGCAGTTTTCTGTGGCTTTTTTGATGTGTATTTCGCGGCCAATTATGTGATCGCATAACCATTTCGCGGGTCGCATAGTCAATTATGCGACCGCATAACCATTTTACGGGCCGCACTATGGTCGCATAGTCATCCTTAGACTTTTGCAAAGGGAGGTTCAGAATTTTTGGATTGCACAGTGAATCGGGATTTGAAGGAGAATGTAGGGCAGTAGGCATTTCTACGGCCGTTCTGCGGCTGCAGTACCTCTCTACGTACCGTAGAATTGTCGCTGAGTGAGGCAGTTTTCTAGGATGTTTTTTATGTCGATTTCGCGGCTATTTATGAGATAGCATAACCGTTTCGCGGGTCGCACTTTGGTCGCACAATCATCCTTAGACTTTAGCGAAGGGAGGTTTGGACTTTTTTGGTTGAACAGTGCCTGGTGATTTGAAGGAAAATGTTGGGCAGAAGAAGGCATTTCTGCGCCCCGTTCTTCGGTCGCAGAACCACTCTACGGACCGCAGAATGGTCGTGGAGTGAGGCAGTTTTCTGGGGCATTATTAATGTTGATTTCGTGGTCAATTATGCGACCGCATAACCATTTCACGGGCCGCACTTTGGCCGCATAGTCATCCTTAGACTTTTGCGAAGGGAGGTTCAGACTTTTTGGATTGAGCAGTGCCTGGGGAGTTAAAGGAGAATGTTGGGTAGAAGTAGGCATTTCTGCGGCCCGTTCTTTGGCAGCAGAACCTCTCTGCAAACCGCAGAATGGTCGCAGAGTGAGGCAGTTTTCTGGGACAATTTTGATGTCGATTTCGATGCTAATTATTCGATCGCATAACCGTTTCACGGGCCGCACCTTGGTCTCACAATCATCCTTAGACTTTTGCGAAGGGAGGTTTGGCATTTTTGGGAATGAAGGTTCGGACTTTTTTGATTGAACAATGCCTTGGGAGATGAAGGAGAATGTTAAGAAAAAGTAGGCATTTCTACAGCCCGTTCTGCGGCCTTAGAACCACTGTACAGACCGCAGAATGGTCGCGGAGTGAGGCAATTTTCTTAGGCATTTATGATGTCGATTTCGCGGCCAATTATGCGACTGCATAACCGTTTCGCAGGCCTCACTTTGGTCGCATAGTCATCCTTAAACATTTGCAAAGGGAGGTTCATACTTTTTGGATTGAACAGTGTCTAGGGAGTTGAAGGAAAATGTTGGGCAGAAGTAGGCATTTCTGCGGTCCGTTGTACTGCCGCAGAACCACTCTACAGAACGCAGAATGGACACAGAGTGAGGCAATTTTCTACGGCTTTTTTAATGTCCATTTCGCAGTCAATTATGCGCCACATAATAATTTTGCGGGCCGCACTTTGGTCGCATAGTCATTTGGTAGAAGTATGCATTTCTACAGCCCATTCTGCGGACCATAGAATGGTCACAGAGTGAGGCAGTTTTTTGGGACGTTTTTGATGGCAATTTTGTGGCAATTTATGCGATCGCATAACCGTTTTGCGAGCTGCACTTTGGTCTCACAATCATCCTTAGACTTTTGCGAAGGGGGGTTTGGACTTTTTGGATTGAATAGTTCTTGGTGATTTGAAGGAAAATGTTGGGCAGAAGTAGGCATTTCTGCGCCACGTTCTTCGGCAGCAAAACCACTCTACGGACCGCAAAATGGTCGCGCAGTGAGGCAGTTTTCTGGGGCATTTTTAATGTTGATTTCGTGGTCAATTATATGATCGCATAACCATTTTGCGGGCCGCACTATGGTCGCATAGTCACCCTTAGACTTTTGCAAAGGGAGGTTCAGAATTTTTGGATTAAACAGTGCCTCGGGATTTGAAGCAGAATGTTGGGCAGTAGTTATTTCTGCGGCTGCAGAACCGCTCTACCGACCGCAGAATGGTCGCAGAGGGAGGCAGTTTTCTAGGACATTTTGTATGTCAATTTCGCAGCTATTTATGCGATCGCATAAACGTTTCGCGGGCGGCACTTTGGTCGAACAATCATCCTTAGACTTTAGCGAAGGGAGGTTTGGACTTTTTGGATTGAACAATGCCTGGTGATTTGAAGGAAAATGTTGGGAAGAAGTAGGCATTTCTACGCCCCGTTCTTCGGCCGCAGAACCACTTTACGGACCGTAGAATGGTTGCGGAGTGAGGCAGTTTTCTGGGGCATTTTTAATGTTGATTTCGTGGTCAATTATGTGACCGCATAACCATTTCGCGAGCTGCACTTTGGCCGCATAGACCTTAGACTTTTATGAAGGAAGGTTCGAACTTTTTGATTGACCAATGTCTGCATAGTTGAAGGAGAATGTTGGGCAGAAGTAGGCATTTCTGCGGCCCGTTTTGCGGCAGTAGAACCTCTCTGCGGACCGCAGAATGGTCGCAGAGTGAGGTAGTTTTTTTGGACATTTTTTATGTCGATTTCAAAGTTATTTATTCGATCGCATAACCGTTTCGCTGGCCAGACTTTGGTCTCACAATCATCCTTTGACTTTTGCAAAGGGAGGTTTGGACTTTTTGGATTGAACAGTGCCTGGTGATTTGAAGGAAAATGTTGGGTAGAAGTAGGCATTTCTGTGGCCTGTTCTGCGGCCGCAGAACCTCTCCGAGGACCGCAGAATGGTCGCAGAGTTAAGCAATTTTCTGGGGCTTTTGAATGTCGATTTTGCTGTCAATTATTCGACCGCATAATCATTTCGCAGGCCGCACTTTGGTCGCATGGTCATCCTTAGACTTTTGTGAAGGAAGTTTCGGAATTTTTTGATTGAATAGTGCCTCGGGAGTTGTAGGAAAATGTTGGGAAGAAGTAGGCATTTCTGCGGCCCATTCTACGGCCGCAGAATGGACGCAAAGTGAGGCAGTTTTCTAGGACGATGTTTATGCCGATTTCACGGCTATTTATGCGATCGCATAATCGTTTTGCGGGCCGTACTTTGGTCTTACAATCATCCTTAGACTTTAGCGATGGGAGGTTTGGACTTTTTCGATTGAACAGTGCCTGGTGATTTGAAGGAAAATGTTGGGCAGAAGTAGGGATTTCTGCGCCCCGTTCTTCTGCCGCAGAACCACTCTACGGACCGCAGAATGGTTGTGGAGTGAGGCAGTTTTCTGGGGAATTTTTAATGTTAATTTCGTGGTCCATTATGCGACCGCATAACCATTTCGTGGGCCGCATTTTGGCCGCATAGACCTTAGACTTTTGTGAAGGTAGGTTCGGACTTTTTGGATTGACCAATGCCTGGGGAGTTGAAGGAGAATGTTGGGCAGATGTAGGCATTTCTACGGCCTGTTCTGCGGTAGCAGAACTTCTCTGTGAACCACAAAATTGTCGCAGAGCGAGGCAGTTTTTTGGGACATTTTTTATGTCGATTTCGAAGCTATTTATTCGATCGCATAACCGTTTTGCGGGCCGCACTTTGGTCTCACAATCATCCTTAGACTTTTGCGAAGGGAGGTTTGGACTTTTTGGATTGAACAGTGCCTGGTGATTTGAAGGAAAATTCTGGGCATAAGTAGGCATTTCTGTGGCCCGTTCTGCGGCCGCAGAACCGCTCTATGGACCGCAGAATGGTCGCAGAGTTAAACAGTTTTCTGGGGCTTTTTTAATGTCGCTTTAGCAGTCAATTATGCGACCGCATAATCATTTCACGGGCCGCACTTTGGTCGCATAGTCATCCTTATACTTTTGTGATGGGAGGTTCGGACTTTTTGGATTGAACAGTGCCTAGAGAGTTGAAGGAGAATGTTGGGCAGAAGTAGCCATACCTACATCCCGTTCTGCGGACCGTAGAATGGTCAAAGAGTGAGGCAGGTTTTTGCGAAGGGAGGTTCGGAATTTTTGGATTGACCAGTGCCTGGGGAGTTAAAGGAGAATGTTGGGCAGAAGTAGGCATTTCTGTGGCCCGTTCTTTGGCAGCAGAACCTCTCTGCAGACCGCAGAATGGTCGCAGATTGAGGCAGTTTTTTGGGACATGTTTATGTCAATTTCGATGCTAATTATTCGATCGCATAACCGTTTCGCGGGCCACATCTTGGTCTCACAATAATCCTTAGACTTTTGCGAAGGGAGGTTTGGACTTTGTGGATTGAATAGTGCCTGGTGATTTGAAGGAAAATGTTGGCAGAAGTAGTCAATTATGCGACAGCATAACCATTTCACGGGTCGCACTTTGGTCGCATAGTCGTTCTTAGACTTTTGCGAAGAGAGATTTGGACTTTTTGGATTGAACAGTGAATGGGGAGTTGAAGGAGAATGTTGGGCAAAAGTAGGCATTTCAGTGGCCCGTTTTGCAGCCGTAAAATGGTCGCAGAGTCAGGCAATTTTCTGGGTCATTTTTTATGTCGATTTCGTGGCTATTGCTGCGATTGCATAGCCGTTTTGCGGGCCGCACTTTGGTCGCACAGTCATCCTTAGACTTTTACGAAGGGAGGTTCGGACTTTTTAGATTGAATAGTGCCTGGTTATTTGAAGGAAAATGTTGGGCAGAAGTAGGCATTTCTGTGTCCCATTCTGCGGCCGCAGAACCACTCTACGGACTGCAGATTGGTCGTGGAGTCAGACAGTTTTCTGGTGCATTTTTAATGTTGATTTCGTGGTCAATTATGCGACCACATAACCATTTTGCGGGCTAAACTTTGGTCGCATAGTCAACCTTAGACTTTTGGGAATGAAGGTTTAGAATTTTGGATTGAACAGTGCATGGGGAGTTGAAGGAGAATGTTATGCAAAAGTAGGCATGTCAGTGGCCCATTTTACGGCCGCAGAACCTCTCTGCGGACAACAGAATTGTCGTAGAGTGAGGTAGTTTTCTGGGGCATTTTTGATGTCGATTTGGCAGCTATTTCTGCGATCGCATAACCATTTTGCGAGCCGCACTTTGGTCGCACAGTCATCCTTAGACTTTTGCGAAGGGAGGTTAGGACTTTTTGGATTGAATAGTGCCTGGTGATTTGAAGGAAAATGTTGGGCAGATGTAGGCATTTCTGTGCCCCATTCTGCGGCCGTAGAACCACTCTACGGACCGCAGATTGGTCGCAGAGTGAGGCAGTTTTCTGGGGCATTTTTTATGTTGATTTCGTGGTCAATTATGCGACCGCATAACCGTTTCGCGTGCCACACTTTGGTCGCACAGTCATCCATAGACTTTTGCAAAAGGAGGTTCGGAAATTTTGGATTGAACAGTGCCTGGGGAATTGAAGGAAAATGTTAGGCTGAAGTAGGCATTTCTGCGGCCCGTTCTGCAGCCGCAGAACCACTATGCGGACCTCGTAATGGTCGCAGAATGAGGCAGTTTTCTGGGGCCTTTTTTATGTCGATTTCGGGGCCATTTATGCGATCGCATAACCATTTCGCGGGCTGCTATTTGGTCGCATAGTCATCCTTAAACTTTTGGGAAGTGAGGTTTGGACTTTTTGGATTGAACAGTACCTGGGGAGTTGAAGGAAAATGTTGGACAGAATTAGGCATTTCTGCGGCCCATTCTGCAGCCGCAGAACCACTCTGCGGACCGCATAATGGTCGCAGAATGAGGCAGTTTGCTGGGGCCTTTTTTATGTCGATTTCGGGGCCATTTATGCAATCGCATAACCGTTTCACTTGCTGCTATTTGGTCGCATGGTCATCCTTAAACTTTTGGGAAGGGAGGTTTGGACTTTTTGGAATGAACAGTGCCTGGTGAGTAGAAGGAAAATGTCGGGCAGAAGTAGGCATTTCTGCAGCCCGTTCTGCGACCGTAAAACCACTTTGTGGACTGCAAAATGGTCGCAGAGTGAGGCAGTTTTCTAGGGCGTTTTTTATGGCGATTTCACGGCTATTTATGCGACCGCATAACCGTTTTGCTGGCCGCACTTTGGTCGTATAGTCATCCTTAGAGTTTTGCGAAGGGAGGTTCGGACTTTTTGGATTGAACAGTGCCTGGAGAGTTGAAGGAGAATGTTGGGCAGAAGTAGCCATATCTACAGCCCGTTTTGCGGACCGTAGAATGGTCAGAAAATGAGGTAGTATTTTGGGACGTTTTTTATGCCAATTTTGCGGCTATTTATGCGATCGCATAACCGTTTCGCGGGCCGCACTTTGGTCTCACAATCATCCTTAGACTTTTGCGAAGGGAGGTTTGGACTTTTTGGATTGAATAGTTCTTTTTGATTTGAAGGAAAATGTTGGGCAGAAGTATGCATTTCTGCGCCACGTTCTTCTGCCGCAGAACAACTCTACGGACCGCATAATGGTCGCGCAGTGAGGCAGTTTTCTGGGTCGTTTTTTATGTTGATTTCGTTGTCAATTATGTGACCGCATAACCGTTTTGTGGGCCGCACTATGGTCGCATAGTCATCCTTAGACTTTTGCAAAAGGAGGTTCAGAATTTTTGGATTGAACAGTCCCTTGGGATTTGAAGGAGAAAGTAGGGCAGTAGGCATTTCTGCGATTGTTCTGCGGCTGCAGTACCTCTTTGCGGACCGCAGAAGGGTCGTAGAGTGACGCTGTTTTCTAGGAAGGTTTTTATGTCGATTTCGCGGCTATTTATGCGATCGCATAACCGTTTCGCGGGCTGCACTTTGCTCGCACAATCATCCTTAGACTTTAGCGAAGGGAGGTGTGGAATTTTTGGATTGAACAGTGCCTGGTGATTTGAAGGAAAATGTTGGGCAGAAGTAGGCATTTCATCGCCCCGTTCTTCGGCCGTAGAACCACTTTACGGTCCGCAGAATGGTCGCGGAGTGAGGTAGTTTTCTGGGGCATTTTTAATGTTGATTTTATGGTCAATTATGCGACCGCATAACTATTTCGCGTGCCGCACTTTGGCCGCATAATCATCCTTAGACTTTTGCGAATGGAGGTTCGGACTTTTTGGATTGACCAGTGCCTGGGGAGTTGAAGGAGAATGTTGGGCGGAAGTAGGCATTTCTGCGGCTTGTTCTGCGGTAGAAGAACCTCTCTGCGGACCGCTAAATGGTCGCAGAGTGAGGCAGTTTTCTGGGACATTTGTTATGTCGATTTCGAGCCTATTTATTCGATCCCATAATCATTTCGCGGGCCGCACTTTGGTCTCACAGTCATCCTTAGACTTTTGCGAAGGGAGTTTTGGACTTTTTGGATTGAATAGTTCTTTTTGTTCTGCGGACCGCATAATGGTCGCGCAGTGAGGCAGTTTTCTGGGACATTTGTTATGTCGATTTCGAGCCTATTTATTCGATCCCATAATCATTTCGCGGGCCGCACTTTGGTCTCACAGTCATCCTTAGACTTTTGCGAAGGGAGTTTTGGACTTTTTGGATTGAATAGTTCTTTTTGTTCTGCGGACCGCATAATGGTCGCGCAGTGAGGCAGTTTTCTGGGACATTTGTTATGTCGATTTCGAGCCTATTTATTCGATCCCATAATCATTTCGCGGGCCGCACTTTGGTCTCACAGTCATCCTTAGACTTTTGCGAAGGGAGTTTTGGACTTTTTGGATTGAATAGTTCTTTTTGTTCTGCGGACCGCATAATGGTCGCGCAGTGAGGCAGTTTTCTGGGACATTTGTTATGTCGATTTCGAGCCTATTTATTCGATCCCATAATCATTTCGCGGGCCGCACTTTGGTCTCACAGTCATCCTTAGACTTTTGCGAAGGGAGTTTTGGACTTTTTGGATTGAATAGTTCTTTTTGTTCTGCGGACCGCATAATGGTCGCGCAGTGAGGCAGTTTTCTGGGACATTTGTTATGTCGATTTCGAGCCTATTTATTCGATCCCATAATCATTTCGCGGGCCGCACTTTGGTCTCACAGTCATCCTTAGACTTTTGCGAAGGGAGTTTTGGACTTTTTGGATTGGACAGTGCTTGGTGATTTTAAGGAGAATGTTGGGCAGAAGTAGGCATTTATGCGCCCCGTTCTTCGGCCGTAAAACCACTCTACGGACCGCAGAATGGTTGCGGAGTGAGGCAGTTTTCTGGGGCATTTTAATGTTGATTTCGTGGTAATTATGCGACCGCATAATTATTTCACGGGCCGCACTTTGGCCGAATACACCATAAACTTTTGCGAAGGGAGGTTCAGACTTTTTGGATTGACCAATAACTGTGGAGTTGAAGGAGAATGTTGGGCGGAAGTAGGCATTTCTGCGGCAGCAGAACCTCTCTGCGAACCGCTAAATGGTCACAGTGTGAGGCACTTTTTTCAGAAATTTGTTATGTCGATTTCGAGCCTATTTATTCGATCACATAATCGTTTTGCGGGCCGCACTTTGGTCTCACAGTCATCCTTAGACTTTTGCGAAGGGAGTTTTGGACTTTTTGGATTGAACAGTTCTTGGTGATTTGAAGGAAAATGTTGGGCAAAAGTAGGCATTTTTGCGCCCCGTTTTTCAGCCGCAGAACCACTCTACGGACCGCAGAATGGTCGCGCAGTGTGGCAGTTTTTTACGGCATTTTTAATGTTGATTTCGTGGTCAATTATACGACCGCATAACCGTTTTGCGGGCCGTACTATGGTCGCATAGTCATCCTTCGACTTTTGCAAAGGGAGGTTCAGAATTGTTAGATTGAACAGTGCCTCGGGATTTGAAGGAGAATGTAGGGCAGTAGGCATTTCTGTGGTCGTTCTGCGGCTACAGAACCTCTCTGCATACCGTAGAATTGTCGTTGAGTGAGGCAGTTTTCTAGGATGTTTTTATGTCGATTTCGCGGCTATTTATGCGATCGCATAACTGTTTCGCGGGCCTCACTTTTATCGCACAATCATCCTTAGACTTTAGCGAAGGGAGGTTTGGACTTTAGATTGAACAGTGCCTGGTGATTTGAAGGAAAATGTTTGGCAGAAGAAGGCATTTATGCGCCCCGCTCTTCGGTCACAGAACCACTCTACGGACCGCAGAATGGTCGCGGAGTGAGGCAATTTTCTGGGGCGTTATTGATGTTGATTTCGTGGTCAATTATGCGACCGCATAACCATTTCACGGCCGCACTTTAGCCGAATAGACCATAAACTTTTGCGAAGGGAGGTTCGGACTTTTCGGATTGACCAATACCTGGGGAATTGAAGGAGAATGTTGGGCAGAAGTAGGCATTTCTACGGGCTGTTCTGCGGCAGCAGGACCTCTCTGCGGACCGCAGAAAGGTCGCAGAGTAAGGCAGTTTTCTTGGACATTTTTGATGTTGATTTCGAGGCTATTTATTTGATCGCATAACCGTTTTGCGGGACGCACTTTGGTCTCACAATCATCCATAGACTTTTGCGAAGGGAGGTTTGGACTTTTTGTATTGAACAGTGCCTGGTGATTTGAAGGAAAATGTTGGGCAGAAGTAGGCATTTTGGCGCCCCATTCTTCGGCCGCAGAACCACTCTACGTACCGCAGAATGGTCACGCAGTGAGGCAGTTTTCTGGGTCGTTTTTCATGTTGATTTCCTGGTCAATTATGCGACCGCATAAGCATTTTGCGGGCCGCACTATTATCGCATAGTCATCCTTAGACTTTTGCAAAAGGAGGTTCAGAATTTTTGGATTGAACAGTCCCTTGGGATTTGAAGGAGAATGTTGGGCAGTAGGCATTTTTGAGGCCGTTCTGCGGCTGCAGAACCTCTCTACGGACCGCAGAATGGTCGCAGAATGACGCAGTTTTCTAGGACGGTTTTTATGTCGATTTCGCGGCTATTTATCCGATCGCATAACCGTTTTACGGGCAGCACTTTGTTCGCACAATCATCCTTAGACTTTAGCGAAGGGAGGTTCAGACTTTTTGGATTTAACAGTGCCTGGTGAGTTGAAGGAAAATGTTGGGCAGAAGTAGGCATTTCAGTGCCCCGTTCTTCGGCCGCAAAACCACTCTACGGTCCGCAGAATGGTCGCGGAGTGAGGTAGTTTTCTGGGGCATTTTTAATATTAATTTTGTGGTCAATTATGCGACCGCATAACTATTTCGCGGGCCGCACTTTGGCCGCATAGTCATCCTTAGACTTTTGCGAATGGAGGTTCGGACTTTTTGGATTGACCAGTGCCTGGGGAGTTGAAGGAGAATGTTGGGCGGAAGTAGGCATTTCTGCGGCCTGTTCTGCGGCAGCAAAATCTCTCTGCGGACCGCTAAATGGTCGCAGAGTGAGGCAATTTCTAGGGCATTTGTTATGTCCATTTCGAGCCTATTTATTCGATCGCATAATCGTTTCGCGGGCCGCACTTTGGTCTCACAGTCATCCTTAGACTTTTGCGAAGGGAGTTTTGGACTTTTTGGATTGAACAGTGCCTGGTGATTTTAAGGAGAATGTTGGGCAGAAGTACGCATTTCTGCGCCCCATTCTTCGGCCGCAGAACCACTCTACGGACCGCATAATGGTTGCGGAGTGAGGCAGTTTTCTGGGGCATTTTAATGTTGATTTCATGGTAATTATGCGACCGCATAATTTTGCGAAGGGAGGTTCAGACTTTTTGGATTGACAAATACTAGTGGAGTTGAAGGAGAATGTTGGGCGGAAGTAGGCATTTCTGCGGACCGCTAAATGGTCACAGAGTGAGGCACTTTTCTCGGAAATTTGTTATGTCGATTTCGAGCCTATTTATTCGATCGCATAATCGTTTCGCGGGCCGCACTTTGGTCTCACAGTCATCCTTAGACTTTTGCGAAGGGAGTTTTGGACTTTTTGGATTGAACAGTGCCTGGTGATTTTAAGGAGAATGTTGGGCAGAAGTACGCATTTCTGCGCCCCATTCTTCGGCCGCAGAACCACTCTACGGACCGCATAATGGTTGCGGAGTGAGGCAGTTTTCTGGGGCATTTTAATGTTGATTTCATGGTAATTATGCGACCGCATAATTTTGCGAAGGGAGGTTCAGACTTTTTGGATTGACAAATACTAGTGGAGTTGAAGGAGAATGTTGGGCGGAAGTAGGCATTTCTGCGGACCGCTAAATGGTCACAGAGTGAGGCACTTTTCTCGGAAATTTGTTATGTCGATTTCGAGCCTATTTATTCGATCGCATAATCGTTTCGCGGGCCGCACTTTGGTCTCACAGTCATCCTTAGACTTTTGCGAAGGGAGTTTTGGACTTTTTGGATTGACCAGTTCTTGGTGATTTGAAGGAAAATGTTGGGCAGAAGTAGGCATTTCTGCGCCCCGTTCTTCGGCCGCAGAACCACTCTACGGACCGCAGAATGGTCGCGCAGTGTGGCAGTTTTCTATGGCATTTTTAATGTTGATTTCGTGGTCAATTATACGATCGCATAACCGTTTTACGGGCGGTACTATGGTCGCATAGTCATCCTTCGACTTTTGCAAAGGGAGGTTCAGAATTGTTAGATTGAACAGTGCCAGGGGATTTGAAGGAGAATGTTGGGCAGTAGGCATTTTTGAGGCCGTTCTGCGGCTGCAGAACCTCTCTACGGACCGCAGAATGGTCGCAGAATGACGCAGTTTTCTTGGACGGTTTTTATGTCGATTTCGCGGCCATTTATGCGATCGCATAACCATTTTACGGGCAGCACTTTGCTCGCACAATCATCCTTAGACTTTAGCGAAGGGAGGTTCAGACTTTTTGGATTGAACAGTGCCTGGTGAGTTGAAGGAAAATGTTGGGCAGAAGTAGGCATTTCAGTGCCCCGTTCTTCGGCCGCAAAACCACTCTACGGTCCGCAGAATGGTCGCGGAGTGAGGTAGTTTTCTGGGGCATTTTTAATATTAATTTTGTGGTCAATTATGCGACCGCATAACTATTTCGCGGGCCGCACTTTGGCCGCATAGTCATCCTTAGACTTTTGCGAATGGAGGTTCGGACTTTTTGGATTGACTAGTGCCTGGGGAGTTGAAGGAGAATGTTGGGCGGAAGTAGGCATTTCTGCGGCCTGTTCTGCGGCAGCAAAATCTCTCTGCGGACCGCTAAATGGTCGCAGAGTGAGGCAATTTCTAGGGCATTTGTTATGTCCATTTCGAGCCTATTTATTCGATCGCATAATCGTTTCGCGGGCCGCACTTTGGTCTCACAGTCATCCTTAGACTTTTGCGAAGGGAGTTTTGGACTTTTTGGATTGAACAGTGCCTGGTGATTTTAAGGAGAATGTTGGGCAGAAGTACGCATTGCTGCGCCCCGTTCTTCGGCCGCAGAACCACTCTACGGACCGCATAATGGTTGCGGAGTGAGGCAGTTTTCTGGGGCATTTTAATGTTGATTTCATGGTAATTATGCGACCGCATAATTTTGCGAAGGGAGGTTCAGACTTTTTGGATTGACAAATACTAGTGGAGTTGAAGGAGAATGTTGGGCGGAAGTAGGCATTTCTGCGGACCGCTAAATGGTCACAGAGTGAGGCACTTTTCTCGGAAATTTGTTATGTCGATTTCGAGCCTATTTATTCGATCGCATAATCGTTTCGCGGGCCGCACTTTGGTCTCACAGTCATCCTTAGACTTTTGCGAAGGGAGTTTTGGACTTTTTGGATTGAACAGTGCCTGGTGATTTTAAGGAGAATGTTGGGCAGAAGTACGCATTTCTGCGCCCCATTCTTCGGCCGCAGAACCACTCTACGGACCGCATAATGGTTGCGGAGTGAGGCAGTTTTCTGGGGCATTTTAATGTTGATTTCATGGTAATTATGCGACCGCATAATTTTGCGAAGGGAGGTTCAGACTTTTTGGATTGACAAATACTAGTGGAGTTGAAGGAGAATGTTGGGCGGAAGTAGGCATTTCTGCGGACCGCTAAATGGTCACAGAGTGAGGCACTTTTCTCGGAAATTTGTTATGTCGATTTCGAGCCTATTTATTCGATCGCATAATCGTTTCGCGGGCCGCACTTTGGTCTCACAGTCATCCTTAGACTTTTGCGAAGGGAGTTTTGGACTTTTTGGATTGACCAGTTCTTGGTGATTTGAAGGAAAATGTTGGGCAGAAGTAGGCATTTCTGCGGACCGCTAAATGGTCACAGAGTGAGGCACTTTTCTCGGAAATTTGTTATGTCGATTTCGAGCCTATTTATTCGATCGCATAATCGTTTCGCGGGCCGCACTTTGGTCTCACAGTCATCCTTAGACTTTTGCGAAGGGAGTTTTGGACTTTTTGGATTGACCAGTTCTTGGTGATTTGAAGGAAAATGTTGGGCAGAAGTAGGCATTTCTGCGCCCCGTTCTTCGGCCGCAGAACCACTCTACGGACCGCAGAATGGTCGCGCAGTGTGGCAGTTTTCTATGGCATTTTTAATGTTGATTTCGTGGCCAATTATACGACCGCATAACCGTTTTACGGGCGGTACTATGGTCGCATAGTCATCCTTCGACTTTTGCAAAGGGAGGTTCCGAATTGTTAGATTGAACAGTGCCAGGGGATTTGAAGGAGAATGTAGGGCAGTAGGCATTTCTGTGGTCGTTCTGCGGCTACAGAACCTCTCTGCATACCGTAGAATTGTCGCTGAGTGAGGCAGTTTTCTAGGATGTTTTTATGTCGATTTCGCGGCTATTTATGCGATCGCATAACCGTTTTGCGGGCCTCACTTTTGTCGCACAATCATCCTTAGACTTTAGCGAAGGGAGGTTTGGACTTTTTAGATTGAACAGTGCCTGGTGATTTGAAGGAAAATGTTTGGCAGAAGAAGGCATTTATGCGCCCCGTTCTTCGGTCGCAGAACCACTCTACGGACCGCAGAATGGTCGCGGAGTGAGGCAATTTTCTGCGGCGTTATTGATGTTGCTTTCGTGGTCAATTATGCGACCGCATAACCATTTCACTGCCGCACTTTGGCCGAATAGACCATAAACTTTTGCGAAGGGAGGTTCGGACTTTTTGGATTGACCAATACCTGGGGAATTGAAGGAGAATGTTGGGCAGAAGTAGGCATTTCTACGGGCTGTTCTACGGCAGCAGGACCTCTCTGCGGACCGCAGAATGGTCGCAGAGTGAGGCAGTTTTCTTGGACATTTTTGATGTTGATTTCGAGGCTATTTATTTGATCGCATAACCGTTTTGCGGGCCGCACTTTGGTCTCACAATCATCCTTAGACTTCTGCGAAGGGAGGTTTGGACTTTTTGTATTGAACAGTGCCTGGTGATTTGAAGGAAAATGTTGGGCAGAAGTAGGCATTTTGGCGCCGCATTCTTCGGCCGCAGAACCACTCTACGTACCGCAGAATGGTCACGCAGTGAGGCAGTTTTCTGGGTCGTTTTTCATGTTGATTTCCTGGTCAATTATGCGACCGCATAAGCATTTTGCGGGCCGCACTATTGTCGCATAGTCATCCTTAGACTTTTGCAAAAGGAGGTTCAGAATTTTTGGATTGAACAGTCCCTTGGGATTTGAAGGAGAATGTTGGGCAGTAGGCA